>JBBPNX010000853.1:0-13279 GCA_038091155.1 Harrya chromipes
TTGTCTTTGAGCTGGTGGAGTTATTCCTTGACAAACAAAGGCGACGTTTTGTACATGGTATTACCCGACCTGTGCAGTGATGGGATAGTTGCGACCACGACATGGTTCGGGCATAAATAACATCATTCGAAGTTTCTTGAATTTGTTTGGCTTTGTTATTTCCCAAAGCCTTTGCCAAACATGCGCAAACTCGTCCAGATTCTAGCAGCCGACTGATCGCGTTTTTTGTATCCTGCAATCCCCACGATGGATCCACACGCTGGTGTGGACGAATCAACCACGGACGACGATAACGCGTCGCAGACAACAGAAGATGATCCTCAAGTTCCCGATAACCCACCTCCCGTCCCAGTCACAGGCCCACCCGTGCAGCCTCAAGTCGTTCAGCCTGCTGCTACCCACCGCGAACGACCGAATTACCAACTTCGACATACTCTGCGTGGACACACCCAGTCCATCTCTGCCGTCAGGTTCAGCCCCGACGGGACACTTCTCGCATCGTGCGGTATGTTCTCCTTGGCTCACGCATTGTCTCGCCCACCTTTGACGATGGTGATTTTCCCCACATGTAAACAGCCGCCGACAATCTGATCAAGATATGGTCCCCGTTCACCGGCGAATTGGTACGCAATCTCAATGGCCACACCAAAGGACTTTCGGATGTCGCCTGGTCCACAGACGGCACGTACCTCGCATCCGCCTCGGACGACACGACCATACGGATATGGAACGTCAACACCGTGCGTCTCTCATCCCAGGGTCGTGTCTCTCCTTGTTTGAAACATGATATCGACACGGCGCAAGCATAGGGCCTGACAACCAAACACCTGCGCGGTCACTCCAGCTTTGTGTTTTGCGTCAATTACAGCGTCGCCTCGGATCTGCTGGTGTCTGGAGGATGTGAAGGGGACGTTCGGATCTGGAATGTTGCGAGAGGTGTGTCTGTTTACACGTAGCTTGAGCCTTGCACCAACTCGGAACTTGTGACCGCTTTTCAGGCAAGTGTACAAAGACGTTGAATGGTCATATGGATTATGTTACCGCCGTGCATTTTAACCGAGATGCTACTCTCGTCGTCTCTTGTGCACTCGACGGATTGATGTGAGTTTACTTGACTCTGTTCCGTCCACGGTCGCCTCTAAGTCGAATCTAGTCGGATCTGGAACACTACGACAGGCCAATGCTTGAAGACACTGACCGAGGGCAACGACGCAGTGTGGTAATTGTCATCCATCCTTTTCAAACTCAAGATTCACTTGACTTGCGTGCCAGTCAGCACGTTCAATTCTCCCCCAATTCGAAATACATCTTGTCAACGGCGCACGACAGCGCCATCCGCCTCTGGGACTACCACACGTCCCGATGTCTGAAAACGTACATGGGGCACAGAAACGAAAAATACTGTATCGCAGCTTGTTTTAGCGTGACGGGCGGAAAATGGATTGTGTCCGGAAGCGAAGACAACAAGGTGTATATTTGGGACTTGCAAAACCGTGAAGTCGCACAAACGCTAGAAGCTCATTCAGGTGCGTGGGTTGGCCCGGTGCTTCGTTGACTTGCATTCACGAGGGCTCCCAGGTGTCGTTGTCGCTGTGGCTGTAAGATATCTCTAATATTTAACCAGATGTTATCTCAACGTGTTCTCGACAGACTCATCCCCACCAAAACATGATAGCGTCAGGTTCAATTGAGCCAGATCTTGCGATTCGAATATGGTCGGATCGAGAGCCACCTACTTGAGAAATATCTGACATGAATTCATCTACTTCCGTCGAATGTCTTGCTTGATATACTGCAAATTTCCGTCTTGTACAAATGTAGAACGCCTGTAGTAAAAGTACACAGAAAAACATCGCCGAAGTGCATTCAGCCACGATTCCACCGTTCATACTGGCTTGGCGTTGACGAGATCTTGGTGCAAGACATTAGAACAATGGGCCTGGCTAGGTGCGAGCGAAAAACCCTCACCCTTTGTGATTTCCTTGTCGGCATCTGTAAGTCCGGAATCGTGTGCTTCCAGGAAAGCATCGACTTCATCCATGACTTGATCGTCATCCTCTCCATGCACCATATCCAAATCGCTATCGTCGTCGTCGTCTCCTGCATCATCAATGGCAAACGGCGTTCGTTCCATGAACGCCGCGTTAACCGCCTGCACATGCGGCAAGGGTGAGAACGTCGACGACAATGCCGACCCAGGGACGTTTTCCTGCGCACTGACAGTGAGTGTCGCCTGAGACGTCGACAGATTATCCGAACTGGTGGACACAAAAGTCGACGTGACCGAGGGCGAGATGAGTGACTCGCGAGCCTTGGGTTCTTCCAACTTGGTGTACCGCCCGATCGTGGGCCGGTAGATGACCTGGTGTTTGCCGATTGTCTTCCCGAGCTCGTCGCTGAACTTGTGGAAGATTTTCTTGTTGTCCTCTGTTGCGATGTTGGACCAGAGGTCTTCCAGGAAGCCACCGCCCGAAGTAGGTAGCTCCAGATCCGGAACGAGCTCTAGTTTGAATGATGCAGATAAGTCGGCCTCAAAGAACGATTCCAGTATTTCATCAGCCAAGACAACCATTCGGAAACTGTGATTGAAGTCAGCAAAATCATTCGAGTCCTCTCTATTACGCCGCACGTTGCAAGATTAAGGTATGGTTGATTGTGACCTATTTGTTGCGGTTCCGTTTTTCCAGTTTCACTATTTGTCTCTTGTGGTAAGAGGGCGTCACCGTACTCGAAGGCGTTTGTCATGAAGCGACTAACAGCCCCCAGATAGGCGTCACCAATCTCATGGCGGAAAATGAACTAGCGGGACTTCGTTAGATGATTACACGACACTTCACCTATCAAATTCACCAAGAAAGATTCTGAAAGTGTCAAAACTTCATCCCTTGTCAAACATCCGTCCTTGTTCTTGTCGTGCAGGTTAAAGAACCACTCTATGTTCTCCATCAAATCGTTGAACATTACGCCGTCCAACCCAGAAACTATGTCCTGATGCCGATGTGAGCGTACAATAATGCTACTTCGGCCTCAAAACCTACCTGGAAAGATAAAGACCCTTTACAAGCAGTATCCCAGAAGTAGAAAAGTCTATCAACGATTTCGTGCTCTGCGACGTCACGATCGACACGTTGCTAGCCCAAAGTCAACAACGAACCAGCGAATACTAGGCCAAGGGGCCCACGCACCTGGAAACCATTCAAAACGATTTTTTCGTCCCGTGCCCACGTCAAGACCTCACTCAGGAACACCCTGAAAGTCTTCAACCCGATTCTCGTCTCGGGTCTTTCCTGCATGCTGTCAGTGCTGACAAGCAGCGAGGGCGGTGGTGCGACAGTCGGTGGGGGTGGCTCTATACACATTGCCTTGTATAACGCATCGTAGATAAAGCCTGCTTGCTCCTTTGTAAATCTTGCAAGCGTCTTAAGATTCCGAACGGCAGCCCGCCTTGAAAAGTTCTCGATGTTGTTGACGATCTCATTTCGGTACTTGCGCCGTTCGGACAAAATCGTCTCGTCCGTAATCACTGCGAACTCGCGGAAGGATACGAGAAGAAGCTCTTGGAAACGTGTGATGGCGCGCGCCCTCGGATCTGATGAATCTGGATGTGCCGAATCACCGAGAGATGAAAAGTATTCTCTCATCAAGCTGCAAACGATTAAGAGTACCACCCAATACATAATGTGAACAAGCTTACTTCAAGAACCCTCCGTCATCCTGAATCTGTAACAACTTCTCCCCGTTGATCTTCAGTATAGCTAAGGAAGGAAAATGAGAGGTGGCCTGAACAGGACAGGATACACTGACCGAGTCTGTGGAAGGGTCAGCAACGAATATATCACAGACACCGGGAGAAATCATACCCAACTTGAAACAGTACCTTTGGTCCCATGCAGAAGAAGCAGTCCACTATCCGAAAGGCGAATACCATCGGCATGCTGTTGATGTATCTTATGGAGAAGTATGAGGTGATATAACCAGCCAACGCCAGAGACTATACTGACAAACTCAAGAACCATGGCAATGATGCTACGGATAGTTGCACGTCAACTGCCGAAAAGTGCTCATGTATCATAGGGAGACACCGCACGACCAATGACTCAAAGACTCTCTGATCGAGGAGCGTTCCGTGCATGGTTGGACTAACAGACCAATTCAAAGCCAGTTGTAATGTATCCAATTATAGACACACCTGTAGTATCCGGGTAAAAGACGATCACAGAGAACCTCGAGGATCCAGAAAGTCTGTTCCTCTGACATGTAACTGGAATGCCACGATGAGTCAAGTGGGGAAATGAAGAGCACAGCACATACATGAGAATCGCGGCGGCAAGGATGTTCATTGCCTAGATAGAGCCCATATTGGATGGGGCAACCGAACCAACGTGCCAACTTACCTGGCAGTACCCTACTTCGGGATTTTGAAATGAATATGCCTGCAAGACGCGACGGAGAGCATTGATTCCCTTCTCCGATTGATACCCAGCATACTCGGGAAGACTACGGTGCAGGTCTTTCTCGATATCTTCGAAACTCGTGCTCTGCTTTCCCTTGATATCCTCGACGAGTTGGTCGTACAAGCCAGGGTTCGTATACCGAAGGTGGATTGAACCAGATAGAGTTTCCCAGATCTCACCACGGAGTCGATTGGGTAACCCAACCTGTACGAGACGCGTGCATTGGGGGTATCTCAAGAGCGTGAGGTTGCGACCATGTGCTGCTCCACAATGTCATCATCGAAACGGATCAGGGACAAAATGCACTCACTCCGCAAATAGGTGGTCCACAGCTTAACTTTCGAGGCTTCTCGCAATCTAACATGTATTTAGGGGGTGCGTGACACGTGAAGGAGAAACCTCACTTCTTCGGATCACCCGGAAACCTGAACCTAAGGCCGAGACCTGCATGATACTCAGCTTCTGGGGGTGGCGATCCTTCCTTGGTCTCTGCGATCAAACTGCCGTCTTCTCGTTCGTGATCGGCCACTGAAGACGTCGTTGATATGAGTGCCTCGGAATAACACGTTTTTACGAATCCTTTCACAGCCTTCATCTGACCACTTTGGAGTTCTGCTTTCAATGCTTCCCGTAGGTGAGCACAGAATGCGTCTGCTGTCGGCCGCAGGGAAGTCAATTGCACGATCTATCAAGAGGCGTCAGTCTATCGCGTGACTACGGACGATAACGCACGATCTTCATGCCATGCCAAGTTGATAAACTAAGTGCATAGATACCAGCACGAGCGTTGAGCCGCTCTACGCGTCGTACGGTCGACAGGGGTAGGGTGAATCGGACTGATTTGCGGTCTAACGAAGCGAATGCGAGATATGGTGGGATGAGATGCAGCTTCCCAGCCTAGATACGTTCAGTTTCTCAGAAGAGGGAGCAAGCTGTCAGCAAACTCACATACGAGTCCTCGATACCATGTTCACCAAAACTAAGTACTGCATTGATGTCCATCTTTTCCAGGGCTGGGGAGCTGTGCTTGTTGTCATGTTTGGAAGACGATGGAATCGGCACTTCAGGTATCGAAAAGAAGAGATGGAGGAGTTGGTCCTTCGTGGGCTCCTTGAAATGCCGCAGTTGGGTTGATATCGTAGACATGATGCCCAGGTCTAAAGTGGCCACAACCCGCGTGCTCTCCCCTCCAGCGAGTACTTACGGAAAGGCTGTAAGTGCTGAATGTTTGCAAACAACTATCTAGTTGTAAGTCAACTCTACTTCGGAGTGCGATGAATGAAGTGCTGCCAGTGGTTGAGGGGCAACTTGCTGTGCCTTTCCAAATGAGGCCCATCCCTTCAGGACCGCCAAGTAACGTTCGAGGCAGACCACCAGTGACATCACAATCCTATAACTCGTGCCCTAGGATATATTACACAAGTATAATAGCCCATAATCCACCAAAAGTTCCAAGCCGGTTTCTCGCGGCGCTACCAAAATCGATTACCCTCGGGTGGCAGACCGTCTACGGTGCGAAGCATGACTATATTTGAAGAAAGGCTGGACCACTGCAACGACTTGTGAGCCAGATACAAGAGATCAATGGCCCACTTACCCCGTTCCCTATAAATACCTGCGCTCTCTGGGCCACTAGCATATCCACCGCTTGTGCAACAAATTTTTGTTCCCAAGTCAGGCTCAGATCCCGGTTGCTTCCGACATACACCCAACCCCCAAGATCATACAGAGCCGACTTGAGATCCTGAATCCATGAAGTGTCGCCATTGGTCATGACATATATGGATTCAAGGGGTTCCCGCGACTCTTCCCTTACTATCCTGACCTTCTCAATGATATGCTCGAAGCTGGGATAGCAATGGTCCATAAAGGCTTTGTAATTCGCCGAGGAACGTTTAGGATCAGATTGGACCGGGTCATATTTGTCAGGAAGCCCTGGAAAGGAATTAAACGTGTTCCATTCGGAGTTCGCCCTAGCAAGATATCTGCAGTGTCCAGAGAAGTCACCCCTTCGAACGTGCATGACGAGCAAGCCAGCCATAACCTCCTTCAGTCCAGAGTATTGGCCAGACGCCCAGTATGAAGCAGGTGGGTATATAAGTTCACGATTAGCTTCGAACGCATCGCGAATCAAGGGTGACCATCCCCAATGTGACAAGGCAGACAAATTGGACATGGATGGCCAGATGCTCATAAGACGGTCCTTCTGAGCATATACCCTGCAAGTCTCAGTTACTCATTTATCAAGAAACTGTTGCCAGCAACGCACATGTAATTGAATATTTGTTTATCTGCGGATGTCTCTTCAAATTGGAGACAGGGGTCCTCAATCGACGTGATCTTCTCAACCCATTTGGAGATGATAAATTCGACCGTATCTGAGTTGCTCCAACCGGTAACGTCAGACAATCGCAGGATAGTCGGGCTTGGGCAAACTTTATGGAAGAAATCTTTGTGTACAGCCTGAGGAGTGTTGTCGCCTGGAGGCAAGGGCCCACCGACCAGTGGTCCTTCGAGGTTTGAGTGCATTAAGCGCTTACAGCGCTCAAGTAACAAGGAATCCTTACCTTGAATAAGCGCATTCAGAGGGATGCGAGATGGTATGAGCTTCCCGTTGTAGTGCGAATATTGTGTACCATCGTTGGCCCAGGTATAGTCATCAAAAACAAAGCTAGGACTGGTGTTAGGGTCTAACTTCCTCGCCTTGTGTGGCTACATACGAGCGATTGCACGAGTGTGCGAGGACATAACTCAAAACATAATCTTGCATGACATTTCCCCATCCTACTCCTACATCGACGATAAGCAGGGTTCGCGACGAAGCATGTTTTCCGACATACTATCTGGATGATTTGGTGACCATAGATACTTGACGTCTGAATGTTCATAGGATCCATAATGTGGTAGTTCCAGTTCTAGTTGGTGATATTGTGGGTATAAAGGGGGATAGCGACGATAGATAAGCAAAGAATAGATGAGGCTGCGATTGAAGGGAAAGGCCACAAGAACCAAGATCGCTGTTGCAATAAGGACAGCGCCTCGCGAGTAGAGTCGCCGCGTGAGATGAAAACAGATGTTGGACATTCGCTGGCGCCGACGGAAGGGAAGCAGGGTGATACGTTTCAGGGAATAACCAACAGCGTTGATTATGTCGCCAAGGCATACAGTCATGGACGATTCACTGCATGTCGCTGCGCCCGCAGTTGTATAGTGATGCCGGAAGGACGAAAGAGACCGTAGCCATTATGAGGCTGGGAGAATTTTTGGGCGCCTCGGGCTAAAAAAAAAGAATCGTAATCACAGACACCGCCATCGCGAGTCGCCACAAGTACTTGCCCAAAGTGAGAAAGTAATGAAGCGGCTTCTTCGCAAGATGACTAACAAGGAAGGTGGAGTGGGTTCGAATGTTCGCAGCCCAATCGAACAAGTTCTCACCTTCATCCCTTTTCTAAACTTTGCATTCAAATCAGTGAAATCGCAATTGAATGTTTTGCAAACTCACCAAGGTCATTTTAATGACAAGTCAACTGCTGGGTACCATCATTTGGGCGGTGAAGGTCTCCGGAAGTCCCCGAAGCAGACAAATGGAGACCCTGGTGACTTTACATAAGTTCTCGTTTGATGCCTCACGGTGATCTGGCGAGTTGTTGAACAATCACTCGATGAGTTCGCACAGTGCACCGATCGAGCACTTGTCGGCATTCTCATCATCCAAGGTCTGGGAATCACTTCACTCGTATAACACTAGTGTGACCCGCTAAGACAATACTTGCTTGAGACGCGGCAGTTTGACAATTCTCTCCAGGAACTTATCAACCCACATACTCAAGTCCGCGCAACCCAGACGGTGATGCACTTACTAGTCTTGGTACACGGCCGCATCAGGCGTCCCACGTTGCATCGATCCAGCCCGTAATGCAGGTTCAGCCAGTCCAGGTAAGTCTTGGAAGTTCCTCGAGTTCACGCACTTATCACGTTACGCGGTACCCTACTAGGCCGGATCTTCGAGCGTCCGACTTAGGATTTTTGTTTACTAGTATACCGTAGCTGTAAGCAAGCGGTTAGTCAACAAGGTGACAAGGTCGCTTCCAACCCGTGGCGTTGTCCTCGCCTCCAAAGTTCTGATCCAGGCCTCCAGTATGCTGTGAAACTTGGTCCGCATCGGTACGGCACCTCTCCTGAAAGTTCTTCGGCGAGATGAATCACTTCTGGTAGGTCCGAGAACTCCCCAAGCACTCACCGCCGTCACAGAACCCTTATAAATTGAGGTGAGATGCTTTGCGATTAAACCCAAAATAACTAGACCAAGTGGACTTTGAATTCAAGTAACATGGGCATGCCATCTCCGACTGAAATGTCTCAATCGATGATTATATAATTCCCGGAAGTTCCACAGTCAAAAGCAGCGTGGTAAGTTGTAACGGAGCGCCGTGGTCGAACGCAACCTTAGGCCGGCATCAGAAAATCAAGCACATTGGCAAGTGAGGTGCCGAAGTGCCTGGCAGCGGCGCTCACTCGTCACTCAGTCTCAGACTGGTTACTCAGAAATGAGCGTACCCTTTGAAAGTTTTCCTTTCGCGGGGCACGTGGGTTTGGCGGGCGTGGCTGTGTGTCCTGGGACACGGTGGTGCCGTGACCCCGAGCAGCGTGCGCTCGCCGGTGACGTTGGGGCTATTGGGCAGTGAGCAGTGTGGCTCGGTCGTTGAGCGACGCGATGATTAGATACCCGACGTATTGTACAATTTTATTCAAGTTTACATAAAGGTAGCTGGCATGCACGAGCGAGTGAGCAGCAACCGTGACAAGTCAGACCAGACGCGTTTCCAAAATGGAAGCGAGGGTGGTCGAAAAATCAAATCAAAAATCGTTGGGACACGCTTTACAGTGTGGCTCCCACCAATCATTGCGTGTCCCAGGCCTATCAGTACGAGCCATAGTACGATATACTGATATGCTTGGGAGTACGCGGGTGATCCTGTTTTGCCGTCGCATCGAGTGTGAGAGGTTGCCGGAGTCATCCGACAATCATGATATGTTTTTCAGTCCCGAAAACGTTGATTGAACAGCTCAAAAAATACATAGAATATTCTCAATGTATCTACGCTATTCTATATATTTTTTCAGGCCCTTCTGCACGTCGAATGAGGGGGGATTGCGACTTCGTTTTGCCCCGACGTGCCTTGACGGCATGTCCGGGGTCGCGCCTCGGCAGTCGCCGAGAGCGTTCACGACGACCGTATGTATTATAATACTGCTAAACTCAAGGCTTTGAAAACCTGGGCAAGTAAAACATATTATATTATGCAAAATTACCCGTATCGTCCCAGAGTAACTCGAGCAACCAAAGATACTCAATCCAAGATAAAACCAATGGTAACTGATCCCTCACATACCCTCAGCGGTCATCATCAAGTCGTGAGAAGCCCTTGTGTGATACTACCGTATCACCAGAACCTGTTTGTGTCCGGTTCGAATCCTTTTGCCATACGTAGCAATACAACGTTCGATGTCAAACTGGACCACTTCATCATACTCGATTGAGTGCGGAATAACGACACAAACAATAAACTTACCCCATTGCCTATAAATACTTGAGCCCGTTCTCCTACATACATGTCCAGTGCTTGTGAAACAAACTTTTCCTCCCAAGCGAGCTTTAAATCCAGGCTACTGCTGAGTTGATCCCACTTCATGTCACTGGCGAGCGCAGATTTGAGCTCTTCGACCCACGAGACGGCGCCATTCGTCATGATATACAAGTATCGAAGAGGATCCGCACTCTCCGTGCGAACTTGTCTGACCTTCTTGACGATCTCTTCGATGGATGGGTAACACCGCCGAGCGTAGAGATCCTTGATCTCTTCCGACGTCGCGTCAGCTGGTCGTTCAAATGTGTCCCGAAACTCGGGGAACGAGTTGAAGGCCTGCCAATCCGAGGACCACTCGCCGAGGTGAACACAGTGGTTTTCAAAGTCTCCTCGCCGGATGTGCAAAGCAAGCAACCCGGGAGCATGCGAGGCTTCCTCTGTTGAATCGAAGAACAATCCGAAAAGCCCTGGCGCTGGCGATCCGAAGAGATGTCGGTTGCTCCTGTAGGCGGAACGGACAATCGATGACCACTCCCAGTGCGTCGCAACCGGCGACTGTTTCAAGTAACGCCAGATACTCAACATTCGGCTCTTTGTTCCATACATCCTATTTTATAGCGAGAATACCCACAAACATTAGAGCGGTCACATGTGAAAGCGTCGCAACTCGGCTTACCAATATTCAAAAATTGGATTATCATCCGGGTACAGCATGAGGCATGGGTCTTCGACCGAGTTGATTACTTCCACCCACTTTTCAAATATGTATGCAGCTGAAATATCGCCATTAAATCGTATTGCATCGGTGTTGATATCTGAGACTCGCAGGACAGTTGGTTTCGGGCAAACTTCATGGAAGAAGTCTTTGGAGACTGAGAGGGGCGTTTTGTCGCCAGCGGGCCATAGGCCACCGACCATCGGACCTGTGGGAAAACGGTAAGCGGCGAAATCAAATAGGGGATGATGTGGACGCTTACCTCCTACGATCGCAGAGAGGGGAAAGCGTGAGGGGACCAGTTTACCATTATCTTCCGTGTAACGCGAGCCATCTGGGTTTCGAATGTAGTCAACAAATACGTAACTTGATACCACGTTCGGCTGAGCGATGAGGGCATGAAACGGGGATATAGCGCGGATACTCACGACCGATTGGTGGTATGGGCAAGCGACGCCATTGTGACAAAGTCCTGCATCACATTTCCCCAACCCGAGTCTGGAAACGATGAGGAGGAGCGGGTGCATTCAGAATCATGAATTCTTACTTTTGTAATGGTTCGCAGCAAAGAAGTATTTTACTTCTTTGTGCTGATAGTCTTTATAGTGGGGTAAGGATTGCTCTTTTGCCCGTGCAGTCTCATACAGGGGAGGAAGCACGTGTCCGTCAACCAACTGCGCTATGTCATGCCAGTGCGAGTAGAAAAGTAGTCCGACCAGGGACAATAACAGGATTCCCAGTAGTTTGAGTCCTCGCTTGGTCAACCCGTAGGACGGCATTGGAGGGATGGTGTTGGGTCGTCAACAGAAGGTCATCAGATGGCTTGCGCCAGTGCTGTCTTTTGAGGGAAATGAAATCCTATTTGGTTGAATAAGACTGTGCAGTGGCCAATGACTAATCGCCGGCGTGATGGCTCAAGTCAGCTGGACTTTGGAAGGAACAGGCCACAGATGTCGGTGTGGGAAGGGGTAAGTATTGTTGGTAGCTGTTGACTTATTATAGCATAGCCAACGCGTGGAATACGTGAGGCTAACCCTACGGCGTCGGAGACGGCAGACGTCCTATGGGAAATAGGTTCATGGGGCCGAATCTCGATTTCTAGAATACCTCCGGCGAAGATGAAATATAATCACCCGCCGAACTCCCATATGAGGAATGGGAAGTTGACGCACGGGTATACCTGCGCAAATTTGTGAGCAGCGGCAACTACTTCGGCAAGATGCTCCTTAATAAACACGCTGGATACCGTACGATAAGAGGCTGAGCTCGACGCTCGCAATCAGAAGAATGAGCCGGTGACTAAAAATTAGCCGGCGAACTCGGTTCTCCTACCTATGCCATAAGATTGATCACGGGTAGTGGTGCCTATACATCTCCGAGGATAGCATATTGATGGACCTTGGTCCCTAGTAGCACACCACTGGAGTTGAGCACAATATTAATGCCATCAGTGAACAAAGAGCGAACCGACATAATGAATGTGCAGACGAAGCTTCACCATGTCGACTCGGAGAGGTCTAGAATCCGGATGAAGGAACGCTTCAAGTTGTTGCAGCTGGCACTAGTGGCCCGTGGTACAAAAAAATAGCCTTCAGTCGGAGTGACATCGGAAATGGGCCATGCTCTACGCAACTTATTTACATAACGGCGTCGCGCTTCTTCATTCTGGCGTCCCACAGGCAACCCACAGGTAACACACCCATGCATCAAGGCCCGACGTCTAGCATTCGCACTACATATTTAGTTCCACCCTCCATGTGGTACTAAGTCGTATTGTCTGTGGGTGCTGCCGACAAACAAGTTCTCCTCGTGTCAAAGCCCCCACACTCTCGTTCTATCTGACGGCCCCAACTTCCCGAGGTCTCCACGCACCCCGATTTCAGTCACGTCGACGCGACAGCCAGCCCTACCAACGAGCATGACCCCACCACCTCCACCCCCTGGCTCGACCCGGAACGACTCCGCGATACCTTCTTCTATTCCGCACCCTCCTCACCATCGACCGCTGTGCGGGGTACTCCGGGACGGCGTTGCGCGCGTACGAGGAGGGACTCGAGATATTCTTCAGCGCACCCAACGAAGGGGACTCTGGCGCGTCCGCGGGCCCACGTAGAAGTGATTTTGTGACAACCTGATCAATGCGATAGAATTTCCCACTATGCGCCACAGCTTCACTAACAATACCGCGGGTCAACGTTCCAACACCGGTCTCCCAACGCCGAGCGCTGTGACAATTACTATTTTGCTGAGTTCGCTGTTCACACCATTGGGGGTGTAATTAGGTCACGCGATAGAAGGGTACTGACAACCGGAATGGTGGGGTGGAACGTCAGATTCACAGAGGGCAAGCCTTGGGACGGCGAGACAGTGAAAGAGTTGTATAGTGTGAGACCGTCCGTCCTTGGTTCTCCCTGGAACTGTAACCCCTAACAACCACTGATGCTAGTCATCCCGACTCAGGTCAGTCGAATTCGAGTATAGCCCATACACATGTAACTTGTGTACCGCGCCTGCATGCGAAA
>JBBPNX010000854.1:0-13267 GCA_038091155.1 Harrya chromipes
ACTATACAGGTGTTTGTAACTATTTGTACATAAGGCTATGTAAGAGATAAGAGGGAATAAGGCCATTGGCCGATAGAGAAGCATGAGTAAGCAAAGATAAGAGAGACATACACTATTGGATGATAAGGGAACATGTCTTTGACATGAGGTATGATGTCATAGATAAGAGATAAGAGTCTAGATCTGCTCAGTCAGCAAGTCACATGACTTGAAAGACATGAAGTTTGAGAGTGTGAAAAGTTGTGAAGGATAGAAGTGATCATAAGGATTGAATGTTGTTGGAAAAAGTATGTTTGTAACAACACCCACTTCGCAGTCATAGAACATAGCTGGTGGATCATCCCAGGTTGGCCTCAGCACGGGACGCGAGATGTGAAACACTGACAGAAGCGAGGTGCTGCCTTTGCTGGACAAGTTGTCTCGCACATTTGTTGCCCCACACCTTGTGATGTTCTCATCACAGACATTAGTTGAATGTAGAGTGATATTTATTGCATTAGATGTCGATGCAATGGTGACATTGGTGTGAAACTGAGGAGGAGAGGGACTGACATGTGATGGACATGGATAGTTGGTGGAATTGGCGCAGCATGGGGATGGTATCGTGAGGTGCTGGAAATTTGCTTGCATTAGCAGTTCGTCAGTTGGATGGTCAAGAGTGAATATTGTAGGGACTGGTGGATCTTCACAGTCACCCAGGGCAGGTAGCGAGCTGCTGACAAAATTGTGTGGTTGATTGCTGGATACATCAAGAGTAAAGTTCATGAGGACAGGAGGTTGGTGGTCATCAATGTCTGGCGACAAGGAGAACCTCGTTGGTACCGGAGGTTCATCTATTTCCATCTAATCCAACAAGAGCAAATGTCAGTGTGTAGCTGATAGGGATAGCAGCATTGTACCTCAAGCGACCAAGTAGATTACTCATTGGGTACCACATCTATAGAAAACTATAGTGTAGTCACTACAGAAACTACAGTAGAAGCTACCACTATGAGGTCTGCTTATGTAATCTGCCAAATCGAGTCCATATGAGTTGACTTGAATCTCAAATTCACAACAACATCCATGAATGTGACTCAGCACGAGGTGCAGTTGTATGGCTTTGCAATGAACATAAAGTGCATAGTTTGGGAGATTGGAAAAACTCGTTCAGATGAACTAGATCACAGCATGGACAACTGTTCAAGTGAACAATAGTCCACAGTCCACAGTCCACACAACTACTAAGTGACTGCCTTACGTAGCACACGTCACTAGTTAAATACACGTGACCACATTGGCAAAAAACCCCCAAACAATGTTCACTCTCCATTTGTTTCACAGGAAACAATATCTAGTGTCGTGAATCCTGATGTTGTTGTGCCAACACTAGCAATAGCGGCAGCAATCAAATTTGGTGACCATCGCAAGGTTGAAGCATTGCTGAAGACAGGCAAATGGCCTTGGTGGTCCAAGCTTTGCAAACCATTGGATGAGATCCAAGAGCATCCATGGTTTGTGTTTGGTTGAGGGCCTGCAGTGCCTGAAGATTTTGCTTTAGAGGTCCCATTCTCCAATGAGATGTGGAACACGGTGGCAGTGACATTTTTGACTGGCGACGAATGAGACATGTGATCAAGGGGTGTCAAAGAGCACATCAATACCACATTGAATGACATGGAGGCAAGCAACCAAAAAGAGGAAGTGATTGGCGAAAACGAGCCAGCTGTCACAACCTTGGATAAGAAGAAGGACAAAGGAAAGGGGAAGGAAAGGGCAATTGATGTGGCGAGTGAGGTGAAGACTGTGGGCGAGATCAATCTGGAGCTCATGGAGGAGGAAATGACAATTCCAGAGGTGGGGACTAGGTAAGTGGCGAAAGCCATGCATGTCACTTGTCACTGACAGACATTCAGTGCAATGGCGACCTCAAGCAGGCAAAGGAGAAGACAGTTGGTGAAGCCAGCCAAATATATCAACTCATCTCCAGATGCTGACACGACAATGAAGCAAGAAGATGATGAAGTGAGAGGCCAATCACTCATTAAGGCAGAACCTGCACCACTAGCGTTGCGTCCAACTTGTCAACACAACGCTGATATTTCCATGCTGCTGGCTGACGTCCAACTGAACCTGGTCCCTTGTGAGAAGTGCTTCAAGAAAGGAATCATATGCTACCCTTGCACTGTACTTGGAGTCTGCCAAGACTGCAAACAACAGAAGATTTGCTGCAGCCTTAGCACAGCCTAGCGCGAAGCGTTTGTCACACCACCCCATGGCATGTGGTGAGGGAAGTCCAGAGCAAAGTCTAGAGCAAAGTCAAGGATGGCACGTGTGAGGACAGTTTCGCCAACAGTGACATGAAAGTGTCAAAGGAGTCCTTCCCCAAGCTCAGTGGTACAGACCGATGGCCTGAACAATGGACAGTCATCCAAGAATGCGCCAAAGAAGGTCAAGGCAATTCTGAAAGGGCCGATGAGTAAGTGATTTTGATGGCTCACATGCTCTGTCGCTAACAGAGTCAGTGTATGTCGCCATGCCACCTCTTTACAAGACAGAAGGGTCAGAGGTTGCGAAGCTGTGACAACAGGTGGAAGAGTTGAATGCTGAGGTGAAAACGCTGAAACAGGAGGTCAGCGACCTCCAGATAATGGTAAGCAGCAATGTGAGGACAATGGAGGCAATCAGGCAACAGGTCACCAGAAGGTCGCCTGTGGGCACACACAGTGAGCTTATTTGTGTGGGTTCACCAGCATTGCCTGCGGTGATGCTATCAATGGCTGTCATATCCCAGTCACTAATGGGTCCACCAGTTGGCCTGATCGAGGATTGCTTGTCAACGTGGCCATTGGCGACAATGTCATCAGCACCTGTCACCGTATCTCAGTCGCTGTCAATCTCACCTGCCATTACATTGCTGACAGCCGCTCCTCCTATAATGACTGCATTACCATCACTCTCGCCTGGTGTTGCTGCCATGTCCCTTCCCCTGTTGCCATCGCCATCAAATGTCTTTCCTACCACAGCAGCCTCCCCCCCTCCTCACTTTAATATTTCCACAGACCCTCCATCCCCCACCCTGCCTTCCCCATCTTGCATGGAAACACAAATCATATCGTTGGAGCCAATGACTGGAACTGATGCCAAAGGTGTTAAAATCTAAGTAAAAGGCAGGAGATGCCCACTCAGCCACTGTCCAAGGAGGTAGCAAATGACTGAGGAGCAAAAAGGAAGAAGGTTTGAATATATACCTATGAGTGGAGCTATGCTCGAATAAGAAGAAGAACTTTAAAGTTAAAGTAAGTGAGTCCGGAAGAAGAAACATCAGAGTATACACAGTCTGGATGCATGCATCAACTCCGGTTGATATCTGACAACTCTGGGGATGGACTTGTATGGCTTACAAGGTTTCATACCTTGGAGTTGCTTAGGAGCGCATGGAGTAACTCAGAGTTCTCAGTTTTGACAGAAGGACCTGTTGATAGTGTTGAGCTGGTCCAACAGATTGGTGAATGTCAAACAGACTCCTCCAGCTGTTCAGTGGCGATGGATATCTCACTTGCCGAAGACACTGCTGACGGCGCTGATCCATTGCCTCCAATTGATATTGAGCTGGGCGATGAGGGGGTTGAGGTTGACAAAGTCGAAGAGGGTGGGGAAGTGACAATGGATCTAATGATGTAATGGTAGATAATAGCTCCCAATACTTATGGCTTGTATTGTCTTTGTGTAATCTCATGTATAATCTGATTGGATGCCCACAAGTATGAGATTGAGGGTTTTGCTGCCTCACTTGCTGGGCTGTTGTTTCACAGCGAGATGCATTTGCTATGCACTCACTTGACCCACTCGCACTGTGTTGGTGGTGCAGCCTTTGTGACTGAAATACACTGGTTGAGCCCCCTCGCTCCCATTGCTAACCTATTACTTATTCATTCATTGCCCATGATATGTGGTGCCTTGTTCACTTGCATCCATCGCTGGAGGTCCTCCTGTCCTGCCCATCTGCCATCATATCAACTTGCTGGGCTGACTCGCCAGAGTCGCTGATCTGGTCGCAGGCCCATCAACCCCCACAAAACACTTTCCCTGAGACGACCTGAATCCATTGCTACATGTTCCCCTGCACCATAAATCTTTCACAATACATGTTCATTTGGCCGACTCACTGTCATCGCTTGGCCAACTTGTTGGACTCATTCATTGTCTCGCTGGCCCATCCACACCCCACGGTCCATCATGCCGGGTCCATGTTATTCGCCTGTCCCATCCATCTGCCACGATACCTACTCGCTTGGCCCACCCGCTACCCTCATCCATTGCCTCGCTGGGCCACCCACACCCCCATGATACATGCTCCCTGGGCCCATGTGTACCCTTCGCTGCATATTCCCCTGTCCCATCCATCCGCCATGATACCTACTCGCTGGGCCGACATGCAAGCCTCATTCATTGCCTCGCTGGGCCACCCACACCCCCACGGCAGATGTGACAAGGGTGTCACACAAGTAGAAGAATCCTCAAGAGTAACAGGTTAAACTCCCATCTAATTCGAAAGGACTGGGGGAGTACAATAGGAAGAGGGCCTTGATCCGCGGTGGTGAGGGTCTTTGACCGTTAGGAAGAAGTCTCACACTGGGTGGAGTCTTAGAAGTACGCTGAATTGTACAGAACTAGCTAAGGAACATAGGAAGGCAAGAAGCACCTTATATACGTCAAGAGACGTGGATATAAAAGGATATAGCTGGATATGGGAAGCATCCAGAAGAAGAAGCAGGTGTACAGAAGACCATAGTACACATACAAGATGTTCCAAAAGGAGTCATCTGTAAAGGATAAGATGGAGACCTACGGAGTAGATCAAAGGTATCCGCGGTACCCATAAGGAGAAGTGGAGAGCCGCTTCTAGAATCAGAGCCACTGATTGGGATGACTCTTGAACCAGCCACCCGTCATCGAGGAAGGAATTGAGTGGTCCATATTGGGCTACGTAAAGTAGGAATCTAAGACGGAAAAGCCGTTGCGTAAAGGAGTATTGTAAGGAGTAAAAGAAAAAGAAAAAGTGCCATTGCCGTCGCCTTCAAGAGGCATCGCCGATAGCCAATCGTCTATAGGGAAATCCATAACAGTGGGTGGAGTTCAGAGCTCTGGAGGGGTTTAGGTGTGACTCTTCCACAAAGATGCATGACTCTACAGTGTTGAAGGTAAGTTTGCTTTCCTCGGTAGTGTTGATCACAGAGAAGGTGAAGGCATTCCATTCCAGAGTTTTCAGGAGTGAGTTTAGGAGAATGAACACAAGGACATTGGAGTCAACAGAGAATTCCATCCTGGCTAATTTTGTTTCTAACATTCAGATGGATGCAATGTGTTTGGAGATTGCGCAGTTGCTGTTCCACGTGGAGGAGAAGAGCTGTTGGTAGGAGTAGAATGTGGAGGCAAGGTTTGACTCTTCATGGATAGAGATGATGGTATCAAAGAGGTTTTTTGCCATTGTGTGTCTTTGTGTTTTTAGGAGTAAAGTATCACAGATGTGGTCCTGAATGAGTCTGTGCACTTTCTCATTGTGTTT
Source organism: Harrya chromipes (assembly GCA_038091155.1). Classification (NCBI taxonomy): domain Eukaryota; kingdom Fungi; phylum Basidiomycota; class Agaricomycetes; order Boletales; family Boletaceae; genus Harrya; species Harrya chromipes. The sequence continues at coordinate 5,549 of JBBPNX010000854.1, forward strand.
GGTCCATTTTCAGACATCCTTAGTGGAGGGAGATGTTTTTGCTCCAGAGGAGCCTGGAGTTGTTGTTGGTGTCGGATATGAATCAGTGCCAGTGACAACTCCTAGGACTTTGTCCTGGCGAAGTTTGGTGGTGATTCAGAGCTTCCAGATTTGGAAGTTGGAAGGGCCTGTCAAGACGGAACAAGACCCAGCTTTAGGATTTGTTGGTTCCAACATGTTTGGTGGCATAAGTGCTAAGTGTCTTAGCAAGATGAGTCTGGACCCTAGAGTTGGGTGTAGACAGCTTCGGAGCGAGCCAAAGTAGTGTGGGAAAAACATGTGGAGGTTTCAAGGATGGTGTTCGAGTTTGCTGGGGCTAGAGGAAGCAACTAGGGCTCATAACCTCTCAAGATCTAAGTAAAGGGCAGGAGTTGCCCACTACAAGAATGAGTAAGGTAATAAAAGTACAAAGATTAAGAACTCACCTCAGCCACTGTCCAAGGAGGTAGCAAATGACTGAGGAGTAAATAGAAGGAAGGTTTGAATATATACCTATGGGTGGAACTATGCTCAAATAAGAAAGAGACCTCTGGAGCTAAAATAAGTGAATCCAAAAGGAGAAAATGCAATAGGAGATGAAGTCCAGATACGCACATCTACTCTGAGCCATCTCCAACTGTACTCTGGAGATGGACTTGCGCAACTGAAGTGCTTATACCTTGGAGTTACTTAATAGTACATGGAGTAACTTGGAGTTTTTGGTTTTGACAGGGAAGGAGGTATAGTAGCAGTATTTCGCTGAACCATCCCAACACCAGCTAGAAGGAATGGTGGGCTTGGTTGCAGATAAACTGGCATTGCACTGATTCTTGTCATTCAGATGTGAGTCAGCACACCATCCATGTAGTTAAGCACACATGCCATTCTTGCCAGATACAGACAGCTGGATATTACCAGCATTTTGGCTAGCAGCAATACTGCATGCAAGTCCAATGTCCAGGCACATACTGTGGTTGGTTCTTCCAGGAGCATTGACAATGTCCTGTGCATGTTACACTAGGAGACAAGCAACTTGAAAACCAATGTAGCACTTCATTGTCCACTGCCTGTCATGGCTTGTGCTATCTAGGGGAATCACTAATGATGGAAAACTGTTGCCCGGTCTGTGACTGTCTATGCAGGTGCACCCATAGAATCCTCACATTCTTATACTAGCCACCTGACAAGACTGGATCAGCTTTGAAAAAATAGACAAGGGAGTTGTATACCACATCCACCAGTGTATTGGCCAGAAACAACAGCAATCAGCGGATGCCATCTTGGCATACTATTATCAGCCCACACATAGCAAACTGAGAATTCTGTGACTATTCCAGTGTGGACCTCTTTCCTTTGCATAAGGAATTTATCTGTGATTTACAAAGTCACTTGGGAACATCACATTGTTGTCACTGGGTCAATCCCAACTTTGGGACTCCTTGTGAGATTCCTCTGCAAGACAACAAGGACCACTTTTTCCAGTGCCATTACATAAATCTCCGCAAGGATGTCCGAGTTGAGTACTAGTACATCTGCTCAGAATGGTGAGTTTCTTTCTGTCATAATTTCAGGCATATGCTCACTCAACATGTTTTATCCTGCAGTGGACAACTACATTGAGCATCCAGACTATGTTATACAAGAGCATACAATCACTGGACTGTAGTTACTGTAGTGACTACACTATAGTTTTCTACTGTCAGGCGGTGATGACTCACCTATGCCTTAGGCTAGCAAAGGAGGACTTGGTCTGAGAGCAGCGACGTCTGTTAGGAAGAGGGCTCTGACCAGCAATGCTGAGGGTCTTTGACCATTAGGGAGAAGTCTCACACCAAGCGGAGTCTTAGAAGTATGCTGGAGTGTGTAGAACTAGCTAAAGAACATGGAAGGTGAGGAAGCACCTTATATGTAAAGGGTCATGGATATAAAAGGAACAAGCTGGATATGGGAAGCATCCAGAAGGAGAAGCGGGTGTCCGGACGGAAGACCATAGTACAAATTGTTACGCAAGTGCGATGGACTGAGGAACTTGTCCAAGCAATGGTGACAAAAAGACTGAGTGAAAGACTTGAAGAGCATCGAAGTTGGATACGACAAGGGGTCTCTAGCTCAGAGATCACACTTGAAGGAACCACAATCCAGGCAGAAGTGCATAGAATTAGCTGGGGTGCTACAATACGATAGACAGGTATGTATACTGTCTGAGAGTCCTGTGTCCATATGCAGATATATCCCGTAAGGGGATGTATTGAGATAACTGTCAAGTCATCCATCCGAAAGGGGAGGAGACTGCACGGTACAGTACAGTCAAGCATATGGCTCAGCAGGAGGGGTACTCCAGAATAGGAAGGAACACGAATGCGTACGTGTAAAAGGAAAGAAACATGCGCGAATAAGAAAGGAGCGCGTGTCATGTATCGTGGACTGACGCGTAGCGTGTAAAAGGCAATAACACATAGCATGTAAAAGGAAACCAAACGCGTCACGTGTAAAGGAAGGACGCATAGCATGTCAGATGCATAACAGAGTTCCGCTAGCATGTAAAAGGCAATACCAAATGGAGTGAGATCCGATCAGGATGCACAGCCTCCATGCGTCAGGGTCTATTCGAGGATTCATGAGCGGAGTCCTAATATCCCCGGGGGAAGGAAGTCTGAAAGGCTATTGTAAGTATAGCCTGATGTCCGTGATTAGTGAAATGAAGAGCTAATCTGTAAGTGTCTGAAGGCATTTAGCAAACAGCTAATCCTTGATGAAATGAATCAAAAAGAAATGAAAATAGCCCCGTTCGTATGCGCAGGCTACCATCTTGTGAGGGCTTAGTATACGATCCCGGTTTCTGTTGCAAACCGCAGAAATCTATAACATGAATACAGGATGTTCCAAAAGGAGTCATCTGAAAGAGGAAAGCAGAGAGCCGCTGTTGGAGCTGGAAGCTCCCTGCAGTTGTACAGAGGCTTTTCCCCACTTTCCAGATGTATTCTATGTTGTCCCATCGTGTCCGACAAGCATCCTTCCGTGTCTGTGCAAATCCGAGTGGATCCGATGATGAAAAGTCTGTATCCGTTTGTCTTCCGTTCGATCTGTTCAGTTCAAATATCCGGAAAGCCACCGGATATTCCTGACATTTTAGACTTTGATTGGACACTGAACAAAGGCTGTTCATCTTATATTTTATTACTCTCACACTTTATTTTCCTTTCATCCCCGGACAATACACAATGGTGTGCACCATCGAGCCTGATAGGTTTGTTCTAGACTTTGTTGCGTTGTTGGAACGCTCATTATACTCGCACCCACACTTTTAGCTAGACCTTTTGGTTAGCACCCCCACAAACAATTTATCTTTCTACACCGCGTATGAAAAAGAAACATACATAAAAGGATAACATCCTGATCCGCAGTACCCATAAGGAGAAGCAGGGAGCCACTTCTGACTAGAGTCATTGGTCAGGATTACTCTTGAACCAACCAACCATCATTGAAGAAGGGATAGAATGGTCTACGTTGGGCCAAGTGAAGTAAGAGTCTAAGACAGGAAATCTGTCATGTAAAGGAGTGTCAAAAGGGGTAAAAGAAAAAGAAAAAGTGCCATCACCATCACCTTCTAAGGGCGTCACTGATAGCCAATCGTCTATAGGGAAATCCATAACAGACTGTACCATGAATATCTGTATGAGATGCACATATCACCAGCTCCAGCTCTACCAAGATTCATGCTGAAAGACATCATCATCAATAAGAGGCATGTACATGGGTGGAACACCTATGAGTTGATGGTCAACAGCAGTGTTGGTGGGAGTCATACAATATACTACAACCTAACAAAACTAAAGACACGGTTTCATTGCAATATCCCTGTCTAGTATTGAGGTGAGAGGTGTACCTTAAACCCTTACCCTGGTTGAATGTGATTCTTTCCATCACATTTCACATACATGGTGTGACCACTAAGAGACTTGTGTATTGACTAAGACATATCTTCATCTTAGGACAGTTCTTCCAATAGTCCATTGGTCTATGCATTTGACGATGGTATCACCTTCTGAGCTGCAGAGACAGTTCCAATGGAATTAATCCAGATTCAGTGGTTGAGTCCAATAGGGTGAGAATTTTGCCACAGCCAACCAGTTGTCATATTCCAGTCTTCACAGACAGTCTTGTCATTCACTGCCTTTTGGTGTCCTTTCAGCACAGCCATGATTTGTCTGTTGTTCACATCAAACAACCCTTGCAATGCCTTGTGTCCATTGGCACTCCCACCTCCCTTCCTCTGTAATATCCATCCTGTCACATGAGTGTACTCACAGTTGTCCAGAGACACCTAACAAACAACAAACTACACAGCATGTTTGTTATGGGCATGGGACTTTAGCTGCCCAACCATGCCACAGCTTGTTCTCTGGAATCAAATATTGACTGCTTGACACTCGCATTGCAATAGACCCCCCAACCCCAAACTATAAGGCTTCACATATCCCAGCCTCAGAATCTATAGCAACTAATCCACAGTCCACTCTGCAATCAGAAGAAAGCCCTGTAAGAAGCAAGGACCTCCTAGTCACTGATGTGCAATGAGTAAACTTTCAGGTCTTGTTATCTTTCCCCTTTAAATTATTGTTGCTCATGGAGCAACTGATGTACATCCATGTATACACAGAGACATCAGAGATGTCAAACTTTGTGAAATAAACCTGTTGCTACCATTCTTCCTCTTGGGCATGGTCAGTGAGGGTTGGACAATGGAGCATGCAGCTGAACTCCTCAAGACATGTCTCATTTGCATTCTTCCCATTTGCAATGATCAAATCACTTGGAATAGTGTTGATTGTAGGGAGATCAAGGGGCATCTGGAGCACTAGTCAGATCAATACATATCATGTAATCCATCATATCCTCAACCTTCATAGCTCCAAGGCTAAGGTAGACATTGATTCATATCCAGCCTTTGTGCAGACTGCGAACAAGGCACTCCTCTGCCTTTAAGAGCTCAAAATTGATGGCCTGCATGATCCTTCTAAAGACTGCTCCCATCAACTTTGGTTTCACATCTATGGCAAGGAAATAGTACAGCTCCACCAGGAAGAATATTCTGTTCGCAAACCCAATGTTGTCCTCATCTCTACCGCTGCCATTGCAAACCTATCTGTAGCCAACCATCATTGCATCCAGATTAATGCTGCACAACCAGGCATGAATTTCAAGTGGTGAAATGTCTGTACTGTTGTTGAGTTTAAACATAACCACATTTACAATCCTTATCCCACCAAGTACGTGTGTAGACATGTGTCAACCTCAAAGGGGAGTTTATTGAATTCTGTCAGTGTCCTGTCAGAGATGATGTCTTTGGCAGCTAAAACACAGGTAACTGAACATAAGTGAATTGTTTCAATAGAGTGTCTCAAAGCCATGTCAGAGTTGTAGGTGAAATTGCAACTTGACACACAATCTACCAGATATTTGAGCGGCGATTAAACCTTATCTATTCCCCCATCAATGGATATAATGAACAGTGCTTATTGGTCCAGTAAAAATAGCGTAGTAACATGATTGCCTACACCTGATAACCATGTCCTCAATGCTCATCTCCCTCAACACTACTTGCATGCCCAAACAATCACAACGCAAGGAGGTACTAAACAATATTGAGGTGGCAAAGCTTGATTTACAGCTTGCCTGATATGTTGACCTCATTCAGGCTGCTTTTTTCCTTCTTTTTGATGACAATACTGAGTCTGACTCCGATCTCACAGATGACATTGACAGCTCCAACTCCGCATCTGACACTGGTGTGCTGTCAGTGACACTAGGGGAATCAGACACGGACCTTATGTTGTTAATGGTATTGTCCAATGTGTGGATCCCGATCAGCATAGATCACAGCTTTTGGGAATTTGAAAACCTCATTATTGCTCTCGAAGATGAAGTAACAGCAGCACAGTACCTTCACTCCCGTAGAAAGGCAATACATGCACCACAGCTCCAGCTCCTTGAGCATTGGACATTCCAGGGCAACGATGATACATTTCGCTGCAACCTTCGTGTCAATCCAAATGTTTTTGCCCAGATTGTCTGTTGGATTGAAGACCACCCTATTTTCCACTCCAATTCTACCATTCCCCAGCTACCGGTGTCAATCCAGCTTGCGATTTTCCTAAATGCTGCTGGTCACTATGGCAACACAGCAACAACTGAGGATTGGGCAGAGTGGGCTGGGGTATCCATTGGGACCGTCTATAATTGCATTCACCGGGTTATTGTCGCCATCTTGCAGCACCATGACAACTACATTCACTTTGACCCATTGGAAGCTGACAACCAGTATGAGTGGGAATGGGTGAAACAGTGGGTGCAGAACAGAGTGGGGATTCCAGAGTGATGGGGTGGATTTCTTTGTGTCAATGGATCACCATTCAACTTGTTCCAAAAGCCTGGATGGGATGGTGAAGGGTTTTTGATCGTCAATCATGCTATTCTGTTAGGAACCACAAGAACAAGGACCATCTCGGGGATACGTCACGTCCGCACAAATAGAATGGAGGAGAGGTGAGAGTATAGGAATAGTCGGTGCAACTTAGTCCAAGGCGTTAACCAAGAAACCAAATGAATACAACTGGGGAATGTCTACAGATACATGGAGGGTTTATATACTACTGGCTACAGCTGACTAATGGTACACGTGTAAGATAGCAAGAATAGATAGCCAATGGTGTAAAAGGAGCTTATCGAAGTATAAATAAATGATGACGTAGTGTGAGAGCGATCCAGTTAATTGGGAATAGGAAGTAACCGGTATCTAGATCATTCTGGCTAAGAGTCTAGGCCAGTAACTATAAAGGGAACCATATCTTAGGGTTACAGGTTTAAGTTAGGTTAAAGTCTTTTGAAAATCATAACATATTCGATCTCCTCACAGGTGAGTACTAGGAATCTAACTTGCATAATGGACTACTTAACTTTGGATTAGGGTGTTATTTTGCCACATAACCTCCGCATTGTCGACTATGTGATTGGAGTACCTGAGAGTCTTCACGACTCTAACTCATTTGCTCGCTCGCGTATTGCATGTCATCCGAACAGTTTCTTGGAGGTGGGAGAATGGATTTGAGCAGACTCAGCTTACCCTTGCCAGACTTTGTGTATTCCACTATTCAAGCAACCAACAGCAGGTACTCTATCAGAGGAGCAGAGAACACTTAATCAATGTCTGTCCTCAGTGAGTAGTAAAGCCAAACTTACATGTTCTAAAGCTCATAAATGATCTGATTAGATTCAAGTGCACTCAGAGCAATTTTTTGGCTTGCTGAAAGGAAGGTTTCAGTCACTGTGGAAAATGCAATTCCAAATTCAGAGCCAGGAGGACCTGTTACGATTTTCAAAGACTTTTACCTAACTTAACCCTGATCATTATCCTTATCCTGTTAAGGTTAGGGTTCCCTTTATAGATACTGGCCTAGACTTAGCCAGATCATTCCAGATACCGGTTACTTCCCTTTCCTGATTAACCGGATCGCTCCCACACTACATCATAGATAAGACATGCCTTCTACATGTGCTGATAAGCAACCTTTACACCATTGGATGGCTATTCTTGCTATCTCATTAGTCATGCTTAGTCATAGATAGCCCAACAGTATAAGTACCTGCCTGTACCTACAGTCGTTTCCCCAGTCGTATTCATTTGGTTATTGGATCATTCCT
>JBBPNX010000855.1:0-13260 GCA_038091155.1 Harrya chromipes
CCTTTGATGTAGTCAAGACCATGGGCCGATGGTCAGGAAACTCTTTCACTCTCTATCTCCGCAAGCATGCAGTTATCCTGGCCCCTTATCTACAAGAACGCCCAGACATCATCCAAACACTCACTTCCCATGCAATGCCTCCCGTTCGCTGAAATCCTAGTATGTTTCCCTCTCTGCTCCTTCTGGCAGGGAGCCTCATGACTTGCGCGTCGCAGACTCCTTCACATTGGGAGCGCTGCTAAGCCTCCCTGCCGCGCTGTCGCTTCGGGCCGGAAGCCCTTTGGGACTTCGCCCACCCTTATCTAACCTTTACCACCAGTAGTCACCCAATTCATGTACCTATTACATAGCTTGAGACATTCACTACCTGACCCTCTCTTCTCTCTCCACACGAAAGCGTTCGACATGCACGGACTGTTTTCTCGTCGATTGCTCTTGGAGAATCGTCACGTGAACTCGGCACTGTGACATACTGTGACACTTGACCTTTTTGTATCCGCCGGTATAGTATCCGTGATCCATATGATTGATGATGGTCAAGTACGTTTGTATCTGCAATCTCATAGTAAGTCTTGCGTTCACTGGTTCAAATGAACAAACACTGATAACGTGAACAGTTGCAACTTTGTCTAGTGCGCGAAGAACTGCATCCGGTTCGGATATGACTGCTTGGCGTCATTACCGGCGAAGGAACTTCCAAGATGAAGAATAAGCGCCGAGGTTGATAAGCAGACCGTGACTCACGTGTATGTCATTGCCAGGAATAACGCCGTACCTGGTATTGCCCACGCATCCTTTTCCCTCAGGCTGTCTCGCGGCTCTCGCCCTTGCAGCTAGTCGGAAATGTCGCGCTCGAGGCTACATAATGGTAGGTGAGTCGACGAAGCAGCGGATAGTAAATACTTACGAAACACAGTATTAGCCTGGGCGCCTTCGTTAGGCTCTCGCGACAGCAACGAAAAGAAAACACCAATCGTTGAAGAAGAAGGTAAATGGCACAAAGTTGGCAGTGCGAGATGCTGACGGGGATACAAGAGTCGAATGAAAACTATCCCCCCTTGAGCAACTTTCAGAAAAAGGGTACCAGAACTATCGAAATCGATGCAGGGGACCGTATAGTAGCAGTCACGTTCCTCAGGGATGGAATGCATTTGTTGAGCGGTGGCAATGAAAAAAAGATTCGATGTTGGGGAGTCAAAGATGGGAAGGAGGTAGGGAAGCCGATAGAAGCAGGAGGATATGTTTGGAGTCTGGCAGTGTCGCGAAATGGGGAGTGGATCACGCGAGGTGGTGGTGGTGGTGCAGTGACGGTGTGGAATGCAAGGAGTCGAGAAAAGGTGAAGGTGTTCAAAGGACACGAAGGCAACCCAGTGAATGGGATCGACGTCTCGCCGGATGGTGAAAGAATTCTGACGGCGTCGCGCGACCATACCGCCCGCGTTTGGTCTCGGGAGACAGGCGAACTACTGCTAGGTCCGTTACAACACGATAGCTGGGTCGCCGCCGCCAAGTTCTCGCCAGACGGATCCTTCATTGCTACCGCGACGTTGTCGGCTAAGTCTGTTCGGATCTATGGCAGTTGGGATGGCCATTGCTTGGTCGACTTTCCGATCAAAGTCGACTCTCCGTTCAATGGATCCGTCGCCTGGGCTGACAATAGCAGGCATCTGTTTGTCTTGTCTTGCGAAGGCAATATACACGCGGTCGACGTACTCACCAAGACGATGCTCTCGAAATGGCCAATCCAGAGCAGCACCGCACCCAGGTGCATTGCCCTGGCAAGCAATGGCATGTTCCTCGCGGTTTCTGCAAATTCCTCGGTGTTGTTGTGGAGCACTACAACGCAGGAGCAAATTGGCTCTGTCATCAAACACACGGCTGACATTGCGTCTATGGCCATTTCTGCAAACTACAAGCTCGCGACGGGTGGAGGCAATAAAATCACAGTGTGGGACCTCGTTAACATTCTCCCGTCGCCCTACTCTGACAATGTGAGTCTACCTGCAATGTACATCATGTATCCTTGATCACGTTGATTGCCCCAGATATCCCTGGCGTATGAAATCCGACGTGAAAGGGCTGAAAAAGTGGATCTTGAAAAGACGATCCAGTCCCTTCGTACGCGCGACAAGCGCTCTGGTATGTCTATGAGCACCCTCACAACACCGGTTTTCCTGATGTTCGTATCCCCCAGCCGAAAAGATATCAAATCTCGAGGGAACCGTTCTACAGCTTCGGAACGAGTGCGACGACTCCAAACGTGCAGCCCACCAAGCGAGGAATAGCATGAGAGAGACCCTTCGGTCACTGCGCGGCGATCTTGAAACGAATTCAAGTGCGTTAATGTCATCCCGACTTGTGTTCCCTTACCTGACATTCGTGCGTTCACATTACTAATTTTCAATACACAGTTGATATTCTTATGTGGATCCTTCGCATATACGAACAGAGACTTGAATGCGAAGAGCTGTATGACGAGGGTCGTATATTCGAGGCTGCAGCGTCTCTTCTAAACATGCCAAGTGCTCCAAGCGATGCCATGTAATCCAACAAGGCTATAGTAGACTGGCTTTCTAGTAAGTTTCGTCATCACAAGTTGGAAAACAGGAGTAAATTGTCACATTAGAGTTCAAGGATAAGTGTATCATAACGTTGGAACGGATTGGAGACGAGGCGTCAACTACTGGAAGACATGATGAAACACTCTCAGCCTACTCCACTGCGCTATCCCTTGGCCCCTTGACTTCAGACGATTTATTGACAAAGTGGGTGAAAACAATGTTTCTTCATAGTTCAACGAATCAAGTATTGCGGGCAGCCACAAAGGTACGTATTAGGTGATCATCTCAAGGTCGGACAATGACCATCTTTTTGCTCAGTTCAAACTTCCAGGTTTTATCATGTATCGCGCAATCTGCGAGGCTCTCGTTACGAGCGGTCGCATCACGGAGGCAATCGCGAGTTTTCAGCAAATGCAGAACGAAGTAGCCCTGACAGGGAACCCCGATACTGACGGCGAGCGGATCCGGTGGGAATCCAGTAAGGGACACGAACGTCGGCATAGCCGGGGCTGATTCGAAGATTTATGATAGGTTTTGAACGCAGTTCCGCCGAGAAACTGGTGGAGATGGGGGATGCTGCGTTGAACTCTAGAAAGCATAATAACGCGATTACACATTACTCGGATGCACTATCACTCAAGCCGACAAATCTCGGAGACATTCTTGTCAAGCGAAGTAAAGCTCGAGCAATAGCGGGTTTGTGGAACGATGCACTGTCAGATGCTGAGAAGGTAGAAACATTTCTGCACCGCATAGAGCGTGCCTTGATATCCATTCATTCTATTCAGGCCATCGAACTCCAACCGTCATTCTACATGGGCTACGAAGCCAAACATGCGGTGTTACATGCCATGAAGCGTCACAGCGAAGCATTTGGAGCATTCAGGACGATGCTATCAACGCTCGAGCAATCTCCTGATTCACGCATCCGCGGTGCGCCTTTTTTGCCGTTTTCATCGCCATGTGTTTGTTGACTGTGCCTTTCCATAGAACTCTGTCATCAATATTTTGATGCAACACCGCAGATACATAAAACGATTGGGGAAACAATCCAGCACATGCCACGTGTGCTCATCAACGTCACTACCGGCCGCCTCCACGATAAATCCCAGCAAGTAGCAGCTTTTGAAGAGCTTCCAATATACGACGAACTGCGGTCCTCAATGACCTCTCGACTCGATTCTGCACGTATCCGGAGGGAAGTTGAAAAGTATTATCGATACGTTACGTTCTCGCACACGTGGGAGTACGGGGAACCACTGTTCCAGAAGGTCGAGAACACCTCAATCTACGAGCTAGAATTCTCCGCTGCGAACAGCAAGCTCCAAGCCCTCTGCAAGCTTACTCGTTCTCTCGGATTCCAGTGGGTATGGTCTGATACCTGCTGCATCGACAAAAAGGATCATGTAGTGTTACAAGAATCACTGGTTGCTATGTTCACATGGTATCGTGGCTCGTCCCTCACGCTCGTCTATCTCCTTGGTGTCCGGTCCGATTCGCAACAGCCTGGTGATCTGCGGAAAAGTATCTGGAACACTCGTGGATGGACATGTCAAGAATATGTTGCTGCCGAGGTCATCCAGTTCTACACAGAGGACTGGAAGCCTTACCTTGGCTTAGACATGTTCAACCACAAGGAGTCGCCGGTAATCATTTCCGAGATGCAACAAGCCGTGGGTGTTTCTACACAAGAATTGGCAATCCTTCGACCGGGCTTAGAGAGGGTACGCGAGAAACTCTATCTAGCTTCGACGCGTCGAACGACGCTTGTGGAGGACATGGCGTACTCTCTGCTTGGTATCTTCAATGCTGCCATTCCTGTGATATATGGCGAGGGCAATCGTGCGCTTGGTCGGTTCCTGGAGCACATCCTGACGGGGTCGGGCGATGTCACCATTCTCGCATGGACTGGGCGCTCGGGTAGCTACAATAGTTGCCTACCCGCACACCTCGCCGTCTACGAGCGACTCATGCCGCCACATGTCCCTCCACTCATCGAGGCACCCAAGATGAACCAGATAGTGACGCACCTACGCCGATCCCTACCCAATCTCTCCGTCGCCGAGAAGCTATATGATCGACTCAATGATCTTCTCACGCCTTCCATTGCTGCCAGCCGACTACGACTTCCTGGTATCGTATTTCCCCTCGTAGAACTTGTCCAAACGTCAGGTCCAGATCCCAAGACGAACCTCTGCGTCTATCACGCGACGAGGTCCACGTTTGGGCAAGTCGAGATTACGACGGCCGACGACCTGACCGGGACGAAAGATCTATGTATTGTCCATCCTTGGATTCGCCCATTGCTCGACCAAGAGTTCTCGGACGGTGCAGCAGCGTTGGACAAGACGACGCAGGCGTTGCGGTTCGTCGCTCGTCTGAGACAGCCGTTTGGGGCGTTGTTGTTTGCGCCGCTGTCGCGTGTCGAGTATCGGCGCGTCGCGGCGGATTGTTTGGTCGTGGTTCAGATTCGGGAGGAGGTACCGTTGGGTGAGCTGGTGGATAATATTCGGACGATTGAGGTACATTAGGTATTCTGATAGCTGTACGTCTCTCGCTTGCGTGGTTTGGCTGTTTCAGTATTGTAATTTATTCACCATTATTCACCACTGAATATAAGACACATCGACACAACCAAATCCATACAGTAGGAGTTTCTTGAAGTGGTCTGCGTAACCGCTTCCCAAATTATATGGTTGATGATATCATTATTGTTGTACAGGTACGCGTAGAACATTTATGCATAGCAGTATGCTCGAAACCCAAGCAATAAACATAAGAAGATGACCCCTACTGAATGACAATGCGTTGTGGCTCTTGTTCAGGGGTCGTCAGTGGGTACCTCACCGTCAGGACACCGTTCTCCAACTTGGCCTTGACATCGTCAGGCTAAAGGGTCCGATTTAGCACCGAACGTCAAGCAGTATCAAGGTCAAACGCTCACCTTGGTGGACGGGGGAAGCTGCAACGTGCGAGAAAACTTGCCATGGCTACGTTCATGCACCGCGTACCCTCCCTGCTCTTCATGAGAGCGGTATGTGTTCGTCTCACCGGAAACAGTGAGGCGGTTCTGGTGCACGTCGATGGTGACGTCGTCGGACGTCATACCGGGTAACTCGAAAGTGGCTGTCACGGTGTTGGTGTCTTTGGACTCCTGGATGTCCATCCTGATCAAGGCGCGTTGAGCAATGCGATGAAATGCAATGGGAGGATAGCATGCTTACTTTGGACGGAACAGACCAGTATGCCGGACGCCCTCTGCTGCCACGGACGGCCGAAAGCGAACCGCGAGTGCACTGTCAAACAGATGGTCGAATTCGTTGAGAGGGTCGTAGTGAAAACGCATGAGAGACATGATGAGAAGATTGGTACGAGTTGTCTGAGACTTGTGGTGGAATATCGGGATATTTCTGAGGGTCAAATGTCCTCGAAACATCCCGTTTTTATAGTGCAGCAGCGACCCACCGTGTACCTCCAGACGGATCGAGAATTATGATGAGGGTGTTTCATGAGTGGAAGTTTCAAGCATTTTGGTGGTCATTCGGAAGCATTCGAGGGTCTTCTAGTGTTGATCCTTGCCTTTTTGTGTCTCCCGCACGGTGCTTTGCACACGATTACTATTTCTGACCCGTTCACTGCAGAGATTACTGATGCCTTCGTAGTAATAAAGCTTTCCGGTCTGGCAGCTGTGGTGTGTTTGACACAAGCGCTTGAAGAAGGCACACGCTCTTCTTGATTGCTGCAGCATGCTTGCTGCTAAAACATCACTGCCAACCCCCAACCTTCTATACCACCTCTCCTACTCGGACTCATGGGTCAAGACTGCTTGCGTGGCCTTACTTCACAGTTTGCCTCCCCGATACAGCTATCGCATCGTAGGTGGGAGTATGCCAGTGGGGGATCAGATGCGTTGGTCTTGCCGGATGAGTCGACAGTTGTGCAAGGAACACAATGTATATTAATCACTCGTAAGTTCCGTCTACGAACCTGAGGGTCCCTGATGAGAATGTCTGGGACAGACATTCATGTCGCGCATATTTCCACCAATCTGAGACGTATCCCTATTGGGTTTCACGTTGCCGTGAAAAGCGAGCACGGGACACAGCGTACTTTGAACAAGCCCGTGTCTGTAGGCAAGGATGTCATTGAGTGGGACAGCCAAATTGTATTGTGAGTCTTACACTTCTTTGTCTTGTTCGCTGCTTATCCGACGACGTTCAAGGCCCTCGGAGCCTTCGTCGAGAATATCTCTCACAGTGCTCGCGTCATTCGAGTTGGGACAGACACTTGGAGCCGGGGAGGTTCTCCGTGAGATCGAGGTCACTGTTGACGAGTTGCTTGATCGTAGCAGAGAATTTGAAGGTGAGCAACGCCATTCCATTTTCTTCACACACCTCAATTCCACTATGTAGTTATCAAGCTTTTGGAGCGAGGGGATGGCGATATTGAAGTCAAGATTCAACAGATTACCGGTCAGAGCGGATATGCAGTTGCCTCCAATGTGAGCTCTCCGTAATGTCCATAGCGTTGCATATATTTACTCGCCTTCCGTGATCAGTCTCCTACGTCAGAGGTGCGCCGGATCGAGGAATTGACGGACATGGGCTGTCGTGCACTCGTTCGTTATCGGGAAATTCTGGAACAACGAGACCTGGACGATTCAATCAGACACTTTGAACAAGCACGAGACCTGTGTCCACCTGATCACCCCAGTCGTGCTACTGTCTTGTTCAACCTAGCCAATACGAAAATGATGGACTGCCGAATGAATGACGTTTCCCCCGATCTCGGCGCACCAATCGAACTGTACCGGACTGCCCATTCTCTACGCTCTCGTGATCACCCGGACTATCCACTCACACTGCTCAGTCTTGGAGTAAGCCTTAAGGCTCGCTTCCAAAGGCAAGCGGACAAGGCAGACAAGGCAGAGGGCAACACACTCCTTTCCCAAGTTCTCGATGTTTCCCAGCCGGATAGCTACGTATATCAGGCAGCAATCTTCGCACTTAATAGCGCTGCTAACACCAAGCTGCTAACACGGAAGGAGACTCCCCGCGCTGCCGAGCCCAGCGACGACGACGACGACGACGAGAAAGTGGACAGATTGGACGCTACCTTGCAATGGATCTTCTACCCCTCCAGGCCTACACTGCTCGACCCATTTGGCATTCTTTTCTGCGTTCGATTGGATTGGATTACTCGGCTAATCGGTCGCGAGAGGGTAATTTCTGTACTGGAGGCTGTAACTCAGCACACCTCAGATGATCACCCTGACAAGCCTGTATGGCTCATCGACCTCGCGGATTCAGTGTGGAATCGTTATGAGCGCTTCGGGGATGTTGTTGACCTGGAGAAGTCTATCTCTTTGGAAGAGGATGCAGTCCGGCTCACGCCGGATGGTCATCCAGACAAACCTGCAAGGCTGGGCAACTTCGCGGTGTCATTGTCGACTCGCTATGACCGCTTTGGGGACATTATGGACCTGGAGAGGTCTATGTCTTTGGAAGAGGGTGCAGGGCAGCTCACACCAGATGGTCATCCAGACAAGCCTCTACGGCTAGGCAATCTCGCACGTTCATTGTCGTGCCGCTACAAGCGCTTCGGGGACATCATGGATCTGGAGAAGTCGATATCTTTGGAAAGGGAAGCAGTGCAGCTGACGCCAGATGGACATCCAGACAAGCCTCTATGGCTAGGCAATCTTGCACATTCATTATCCATCCACTATGAGCGCTTTGGGGACATCGTAGACCTGGAAAAGTCGACATCATTAAATGAGGATGCATTGCGACTCACACCGGATGGTGATCCAGAGAAGCCTCGACGACTACACAACCTTGCGGTCTCATTATTGAGTTGCTATGAGCGCTTCGGCAACGTTGTGGACCTAGAGAGGTCGATAACATTGAAGGAAGATGCAGTCCGGCTCACGCCGGATGGTCATCCAGACAGACCTACAAGGCTAGACAGCCTTGCGGTGTCTTTGTTGAGTCGCTATGAGCGTTTCGGCAACGTCGTGGACCTGGAGAGGTCAATATCTTTGGAAGAGGAAGGAGTGCAACTCATCCCAGATGATCATCTAGAGAAGCCTCGACGACTACACAACCTCGCATCCTCATTATCGAGTCGCTACGAGCGCTTTGGGAACATTGTGGACCTGGGGAAGTCGATATCATTGGCTGAGGATGCATTGCGACTCACGCCGGCTGGTCACCTGGACAAGCCTACAATGCTAGGCGACCTCGCATATCAATTATCGAGTCGCTATGTGCGCTTCGGGGACATCGTGGACCTGGAGAAGTCAATATCATTGAAGGAGGATGCATTGCAGCTTATCCCAGCTGATCATCCGGACAAGCCTCAGCAACTACACAACCTCGCACGTTCATTATTGAGTCGCTATGAGCGCTTCGGGGACATTGTGGACCTGGAGAAGTCGATATCGTTGAAGGAGGATGCATTGCGACTCACGCCAGATGGTCATCCAGACAAGCCTGCATGGCTTGGTGACCTCGCGCATTCATTATCAAGTCGCTATGGGCGTTTCGGGGAGATCGCAGACCTGAAGAAGTTTATGTCTTTAGAAGAAGGTGCAGTGCAGCTTACCCCAGATGGTCATCCAGATAAGCCTCAACGACTACACAACCTCGCATCCTCGTTATCGAGTCGCTATGAACGCTTTGGGGACATCGTGGACCTGGAGAAGTTGATATCATTGAGGGAGGACGCATTACAGCTCATACCAGATGGTCATCCAGACAAACCTACGATGCTGCGCAACCTCGCACGTTCAGTATCGAGTCGCTGTGATCGCTTTGGGGGCATCATGGACCTGGAGAAGTCGATAGCGTTGAATGGGGACGCATTGCAACTCACGCCGGATGATCATCCGGACAAGCCTATATGGCTAGCCGACCTCGCATATTCATTATCAAGTCGTTATAAGCGTTTCGGGGACATCACGGACCTAGAGAGGTCAATATCACTGAAGGAGGATACATTGCAACTCACACCGGATGGTCATCTGGGCAAGCCTCGACGACTAGACAACCTCGCGTCCGCATTATTGAGTCGCTATGAGCGCTTCGGCAACATTGTAGACCTAGAGAGGTCGATAACATTGAAGGAGGATGCGTTGCGGCTTACGCCGGATGGTCATCCAGACAAGCCCGCAATGCTAGTTAGCCTCGCTAATCCATTATCAAGTCGATATGAACGCTTTGGGGACATCGTGGACCTGGAGAAGTCGATATCACTGAAGGAAAATGCATTGCGACTCACACCGGATGGATATCCAGACAAGCCGCGACGACTACACAACCTCGCATCCTCGTTATCGAGTCGCTATGAGCGCTTTGGGGACATCATGGACCTGGAGAAGTCAATATCTTTGGATGAGGATGCGGTGCAACTCACACCGGATGGTCACCCAGACAAGCCTGTATGGTTGAAGAACACGGCTTTGTTACTTTTGCAGAGCTTCCGACGTTTTGGAGAAGTATCGACTTCTAACCTTCGCCGGGCCATCTCGTATTCCTCCCGCGCTGCTCATTCCTACACAGGCCGGCCTTCTGTGCGTTTCCAATCATCCCAACTCTGGATCCAGTGTCTTCGGCTCCTCCCACAGGAAACTCAGTCTCTCTTTGGTGCATACACTATTGCCGTCGACCTTCTTCCGCAGTTGGCATGGATTGGGCTGTCATTTCAAGATCGTTATTATCAACTTCTCCAAGCTACAGGCGTAGCTTCTGATGCAGCCGCCGTTGCTCTTGACCTTCACAGGCCTGAGCTCGCAATTGAATGGCTCGAGCAAGGCCGTTCCATCATGTGGAGTCAGGTCTCGCAACTTCGCACTCCGGTTGACGACCTCCGTTCGACACAACCAGAACTTGCTGCTCGATTTGAGCACGTATCGCGTGAACTTGAACATGCTGGTGTTCGGGATATGGATGAAATTCATGGTTTCACCAACGACACACACGCGATGGATGGGTTATTGGAAAAACAGGCAGGTCAACACCATGAACTCGCCCTCCTGCGCGAGAGGCTTCTTGCAGAAATACGTGCGCTACCCGGCTTCGAACGGTTCCTTCTCCCGAAGACAATTGGTCAGCTCTCTTCTCTGGTGCACGCGGGGCATGTCGTTCTTCTCAATGCCAGCGAGCAGAGGTGCGATGCGTTGGTCATCCCAGCAGCCTCAAAGAAAGTCATCCATGTCCCGCTTTCACACACCAGCTACGCCGAAATTGCAAATATGCGGCGCCACTTGAGTGGATTGTTGCGATACCACGGCCGCGTCATCCTACGTGACGAGATAGTAGACCGTGAGGGAGGTGCAAGAGCTATACATCGGGGACCCGATGATGTGTTCGAATCCACTTTATCCAGGCTATGGAATGAAGTCGTCAGCCCAATTCTTGTTGTCCTCGGCTTATCGGTATGTGACCCATCAACAAACGTTCATGTTGATTGATAAGACATCCTCAGACACCGCCTGCCGAACTACCTCGCATTTTCTGGTGCCCGAGCGGACCGTTTACGTTTCTCCCCATCCACGCAGCAGGCATTTATGACACGGCCAATCGGGGGCCAAAACTTTCAGACTTTGTTATTTCTTCTTACATTCCTACGATGAGCGCGCTCGAAAAACCACCTCAGCAAGACTCTCTAACGACTTCAAACAAGGTTCGCTTCCTTGCTGTTCCTCAGCCAAGCACGG
The DNA here is from genome assembly GCA_038091155.1 of Harrya chromipes. Lineage (NCBI taxonomy): Eukaryota > Fungi > Basidiomycota > Agaricomycetes > Boletales > Boletaceae > Harrya > Harrya chromipes. The sequence continues at coordinate 11,281 of JBBPNX010000855.1, forward strand.
ATGGAGACCTACCGCTGAATGGCGTGAAAGAGGAAATGGGATATATGAAAGAGCTGACGTCTTCATCACCGTTCATGGACTTCCAAGCAGCGGATGGGACTGTCGAGGACGTCTTAGCGAAGATGAAGGCGTCCAACTGGGTACATTTTTGCTGCCACGGCACGCAAGACCGCACGAATCCGCTCGACAGTGGTCTCCTACTTGCTAATGGCACACGCCTCAAACTTTCTGATGTCGTGCAACTATCACGCCCTCAAAGCGGTCTTGCGTTCCTCTCCGCATGCCAGACTGCCATGGGAGATGAGAAATTGTCGGATGAAGCGATCCACCTTGCGGCGGGAATGCTCCTTGCGGGGTACAGTGGGGTGATTGCGACGATGTGGTCGATCATGGATAGAGATGCGCCAAGGGTTGCAAAGGACGTTTACACAAGCCTGTTTGGGCATGGCAGAGTTCCGGACAGTACGCGAGCTGCAGAGGCTTTGCATCATGCGGTCGAGAAGCTTCGTGACTCTGGTGCACCGTTTTTGTCTTGGGTCCCGTTTGTTCACTACGGATTGTGAAGGATACTAGTACACTGGTTACTGTGGACTATTTGAGGTCGGGTATTTTTCAAGTTTGTTACCTTCACCAACCTCCTGTGTCTGATCGGTTGCTTTCCTCCCTGTTCGCGACGCTCCACGCGCAGATGTGTGCACCGTCACTAAGGAAGGTCAAAGGTCTGGCAGGTCTGCATTAGCTCTCAGTTGACACGCTCAGCGCACACAAGAGAACATTCGACGCATCGCTTGTAACAGGCGGTCAGGCAACATCTTCTCTGCATGTAGCCATTTTCCGTACCTCGCATTCATCCATTCATCTCTCCCTAGTACCGAATACTGTCAGTGGTTTCCATGAGCCCTCTCCGTCCTTTCCAGCACGTCGTAACATCAGGCCTTGATGTTCAAGTGGTCTCGCGCCTGGCGGTATTCAGAAGGGCAACGTCCTGCAGTGATTTTTGGTAGTATCTTGATGCTTTCGAGAACATCAACGCTCACGGGCATAGGCGTTCCCGACCGCGATGAGACGGGATCGATGTATCGGCGTGGGGATCAGACGTTGGGGGGGGGAAATCACGGATACTCAAAGCTCACCGTTACCCTTCATTGAGACCGTCCTCGGCGGGTCTACATCGTACGACGCCAGGTTCCATTCAGTGGTATTCAACTCAACCTTAATACCTTCTTTTCTAGGTGTCTGGATCGTCGAATGATTGACTTGCACTTGATGCTAGCTTTCACTCCTTGACTTGACCATTTTCCCTCGTTTTCCCTCGCTACAGAATGACTCCAACATTACCCGACAGTGCAGAGCTTCGCAAGCTTAGTCGTTCTCAAACGCAATTTCCTGTCAGGGTACGTACTCTAACACAGGTCGACGCTTCATGCTGACATTGACGACGATCTTTCGCAGCGAGACTTCAACCATGCTGTCGGCAAGATTGATGAAGTCATCCACCGACTTTTAAATAAGTCCCGCAAAGTCGTGCCAGCGCTCGAGTGCGTATCCTCGCACACTCCTTACGCATCTGTTGTACTCACAGACTGGGACGTCAGAGATGTTCAGCGTCCCTCTACCCCATCGGCACCTCCTGAAAGAAATCCCTCACCCTCACCCTCACACGTATCAAAATTCCCTGAAGACCGTACGTAGATACCCCATCATCATCAGCATTTGATAACCACCACTCAACATTCTCAACTTACTAGGGAAAGGAAAGGCCCGAGCTGTTTCACCCGACTCTTCAGAGTCGGTTTCACTCGTCTATCCCCCAAGTAAATGATCCTCTCGCAGGCGTCAAGTTTACGACTCACCTGCTTTGCTCTGCCATTCAGACGAGTCAGACGCCAAGCCTGCCGAGCCGTCTAATGTGGACCGGCAAACCGAATCCACCTTCGGACAATCGATTCTCTTCAGTTGGCACTCTCACTTAGTCCACCC
>JBBPNX010000857.1:0-13228 GCA_038091155.1 Harrya chromipes
TCTCGGGGAGCTTCCTCGCTTCATATAACGTCCTCACAACCATGTAATCAGCCAAACGGATGGCTGTGATCGTCGGCTTTGGAATTGAGACCAAGTCCTGATGGCAGGGCCTCCCTCCTTCTCCTTCTCCTGAGAACACTCGAAAGAGTACCAGTATCTTTTTCAATTCGATTCAGAGAACGCGTAGTTATGAGCATGAAAAAATCCAGTACAATCCGCGGCGAATAAATACATACAAGGTAGTAGTGTGAGGACATGTGCAGGCAAGCGACAAAAACGACAGCCAAGTATCAAGTACAAGTATCCACGGGAGTCATACACCTAAGTTGACAAACGGAGAAACCAGATCAGAATCGAATGTGTTCAGGCTCGTGTTCCTCAGGTGAAACAGCCTCGCCCTTGGCATTCAGTGGCCAGAGTGAATTCCTGAAAAAGTTGGATGGATCGTACAGCTGCTTCACCTCACGCAACCTGCCCCAGTTATCTCCAAAACACGCCATAACACGGTCAGGCAGTTCGTTTCTTCCTAAGAACTTCTCGTAGAATTGGCATACCTGCACATCATCGAACAGGAAAAGGCTTACACTTGGCAAAGGACCACCGATGGTTACAGGGGCGAGCGTCTCAGCGATCCACTGCATTAACGAAAAGCGACCATGAGAAAAATGGCGGGGAACAAAATGGAAATTTCGGTGAAGGCACACTTACCTCCTCAGCCGACTCGACGCATCGTGGATCCTCAAAATCAATATCCCATTGGTGGAGTGCGGCTACAGTGAATGCCGCCTGACGCTGTGACTTTGGCAAACAACTGTCCTCAAAGTCCCCCAAGGCCCCTCCAGCGAGTTCAAAAAGCCAAGCTGCTCATATGTCGTCAGCACAGGGAATTGCGAAACGGGAAACTACATACTGCAGCCAGCAGGAGTCTGGGCAAATTGAAGCACCGTTTTGTTGACGATGTCATCGGGGAGTGAGTTGATCAGCGTAGAGCGGATGTACCACTTGTTGCCTACTGCGTTGACGTTCATTCAGAAAACATGCGTACGAAGCACGGACATAAATAGGTCGTACCATTCCCTCTCAGGACTTGTGCGATACTGTCCTGTTGATGCAAAAAAGATTTCTCGTCCACTTCGTTTAGCAAGCAACGCTCGCCGTCCCAAGAGGAGATAGCCTGAAGGAATTCTTGTCCTTTGATTTTAGGGCCAACATAGCACATTTGGATGACGACGAGGGAGTCTTGACCGGCCGGCCCCGCCGTGAGGAGAACATTGGCGTAGAGCTCTCGCGGTGCGCCTTTGACACAGTCGCGGAAATGCTTGATTAGCGACGGCGCGGTTGCTCGGTGGAAGCGACTATGAAAAAAGGAGAGAAAAAAAAATTAAGGTCGGAGCCGGCAAGTGAACGTGGAGATCTCACTAGATGAGGCTGCCAGCAAACACAACAGGCACTGGGAAGGCCCTGGCTTTGTAACGTGTCACGACACCAAAGGCCGGACCGGCCCCGCGAAGCGCCCACCAGAGATCTAGACCACAATAAGTCGCGTGAACCGTCGCTCCAACATGGGGACCGACCTGGATGTTCTTTTTCACTGGCCGTCACGATGCTTCCGTCAGCAAGCACCACTTCGGCCTCAACCAGATTATCGATGCTTAGTCCGTGAAGACGGCCAAGGAAGCCGAAGCCTCCAAGAAGCATGACAGCAGAACCAACCGGGTGAGCCGCGCTATAAATTTGTTATCCATTCACCGTCATGTCCGGTGTGACAGGAGTACCTACAAGGGGATATGGTATGGCACAGCGCTAAGTCCACCCGCCAAGGATTTCGCCTCCAGAGGGTTTGCGGCACAGAATTGATCGACTTCTTTTTGTCTCATCCCCGCTCCAAACGTAACGTAGGCGTATGGGTGAATAGGGGTGGCATAGGTGAGCATGTTTTGCGCGGATGCGAGGAATGCGGGCGAGGCGAACATTGCTCCCGGTAACTGACGTATAAGTTGAGACGTCGAAGGCACAGGCCGAGGGTTCTGATTCGGTCCATCATCAAGGTAGCCAAACGGGTCTGCGGCAACTGAAGAAGGGGATACCGGCACTACCTGGGAAGAGGAAGTCGTGGAGTCGAAAGCCGATGGGATGCTCTCAGTAGGTGTTGCCGACAATTTGACAGCGCCTTCGACCGGTAATCCATAGCTTGGAATGGTGCAACTGGTACAAATTTGAGGCAAAGAGTCACCAGTGAATCTTCGCCAGTTGGTTGGACGGAAAGGAATGACTATATTTCCGGGGTGGAGGAATGTGTGGACAGAGTGGGAAGATGCACCGTAAGTACGGAGCTTTGCGTCTTCATCTTTTCTGCGCTTGCCATTGGGCGTAACCTCCGAGATGTTCGACCCTGCCCTTTCCTTGCCCTTGCTGCCCAGTGGGGGCATGTCTCTCATACTTGTAAAACCTCCATCCTCATTTGGAGATTCGATGTCTGCATGGACTATCCTGCTAAGGTCGACGATAATATCGCCACCGACAGCCCAACCTGCGGTGCCATAACCACCTGCTTTAATGGAGATGGAGAGAGACTGCTTCCGGCAAAAGGTGATGATTCTGGAAGCAAGGCAGTGTCAGAAATGGATATATGTGTTCCCGATGCGCGCTCGTCACTCACCGACTAACGTCCTGAGCATCCAGAGGGCACGCGACGGCCATGGACACGACCTTGACATCACCGTTGAACATCTTGGAGTAGTCTACGAAACTACTGGAGCTGCAGCAGTGAAGATGAGGGACACGTCAAACACGTACTTGGGATCCGTCGGGAGATAGACATCGCCGCGAATAGCAGCGTTGAGCTCCTCATAGAGGTTAAGGGACAGAGACTTGATGATCGTTTCTGCGGTCATATTGATGAAGATATAAGTGAGACGAGGGAATGGTGTGGGCTGGGGAGAGACGAATGTCTTTTAAAGAGACGGAGGACTTCCTGAATGGAAGGGGGTCTTGGATTTTTCTGGATAATTAATCTTGATTTGTACATTATAGAACGCACCCTCCGAGGTACCCGGATGTAACGGGATCATGAATGCCTTGCAGCTGGATTATTATGACTATCACTGCCGAGCTTCTCTTGGACGTAGTAGCAGGGACTAAGGCGATGATGGTTAGTTCAATATGTGGTCAGGATGACGGCATCCGAATATAGTAACTTGGAAAGTTCATCAGAAAAAGCTAACATTGTGTGACCAACTTCGCATCAGGCAGCACCACAGCCGATCAGGAGCCCACGACGCAGCGTTAGCTAACGTTCGACACACCTTGTCTTGTTCCAGTCATAACCGGTGACCGGTGAGCATCGAGTCGCTGCCACGTCAGAAGACACTACCCGACCAACAGCTTGCGAACACAAACCGGATACTCGCAGTTGACTGGACCGTAGTAGAGCTTAAATTTGAAGTCAGCGGTGTGACGGAGGTCCGAGCTTGCCTGCCGGTTGCATTGCGGTGGCAGGGGTCCACTCGAGTAGTCTACTCCACCTCTCTCCAGCGAGAAGTTAGGGTACTAACTTTCTCTCTGCTGTGCTCCACAAGATTGACGTCCTTCACAGCCAAATATGCTGTGGTGCGCAAACCTTCACATTAAGCCCCACACACCCTCCAACCGATATCCACCCTTTAGAATCATCCCTCCAAAACATAGAAACCATGTCGTAAAAACACCAGGGAATATCTCGCCTGTATTGTCAAGCACCACTTCGATAGTATTCTATCACCCTTAGGAGGAGCCCATGCTCCGCGGAATCAATACATTAAACGACAAAGGCATAGGTATGATCTAGATCCTTGAGATCTATTCTCATTCGATTATTCCTCTCGAGCGACCGACACGGCCAACTGCAATTGAGAACCACGTTCTGCTTCACCTTCGACCGTCGGAGTCATCAAGGTAGCCGGCCCGCGGACAACCATTTCAGATCGATCTGTCATCCTAAATTCGAACTTCCCAACCATTTCCACGAGGAATGCCTGGATCTCGATCACGCTGGTGAGGAACATTCGCGAGAGGTGGTTAGTACTTTGCATTTATGTCAATAGTAAAGGACTGCGTACGCAAAGCGCCATCCCAAGCACGCGCGGGTACCGCCTAGGAATGTCATCCTATCGTTTTCGTTAGAAAGGGTACTGGAGTCACGTTTCCAAACATGACGATCACAAATGTGCCTCACAGGTTTGAATAGACACCAATGGAAACAGGTTTCTTCTTATTCGCCACACCTTCCAGCCATCGATCAGGGTTGAACTCGTGTGCGTCTTCGCCCCATAGTTCTGTATTACTGTTGGGCAACAGGATAAGTTACGTGGCATAATTATGAATTTACGGGGCACGGCTGACCGGTTGTATGCAGCAATTGACACCAATATCCGCGTCCCTTTGGGGACCACTATTTCACTGATCGATTGTCCGGATTCCGTGGTGATTAGTCGGGAAAGGGGGAGAATGTCATCTCGTCCAACAATACGTTGGACATGAGGCACCACTGGGTGATACCGTAACCCTTCCTAGTTAAGTAGGCTTGCACTAAGTCCCACCGTACGACCGGGATTGAATGCGAACTGTATATGTACCTTGATTACTGCCGTAATATAAGGCATCGCATCGAAGTCGGCTGTCGTGAACTGGGTATCGCCGCGCGCTCGGATCGCAGCCTCCATCTCGCGGATTTCAGCACGGAGCTTAGTCTGAATTTTGGGACGCCGCGCAAGCTCCAAGAGAATCCAACTAAGAGAGTTTGATGTTGTTTCATGCCCTGCAAGTAGAATCGTGCTGATATGATCTGTTAGCCTAGCGAACGGCTAGAAGCCAAAACTGCGTCGCACCGCATTTGAGCCAACAGTTCTTCCTCTGACATCTTGTTTTTTGCGTCTGCGTCCATATTCGCCCTGACTATGAAGGGGTCAGTGACGCCGGCAAGCCAAGATATCGAGGTCTAACCAAGCAGGCTGAAGATGTCCCGACTACCTTTACCTGCCAACAGACTTTCGGCTTTCTCCTGAACCATCTGTCTGGCTACATCTGTTGCCACCCTTTTCGCCTCACGTGCGCGCTGGAGCCGAGGGTTTGATCCGTGAACAGTCATCCACTCTAGTATCCATGATGGGATATACTTGGAAGCTGCTTGTATGAAGATCTGTGCGGTGGAGGGATGTCCAAAAATGTCGCTCCTGACAAAATACAAATCAGCATCGGGTTCGTGGGATGCACAGAAACTCAGAACGAACAGCATATTATTATACATTCTCGCCAACGGATGTTGATCGTTTTGGATTGTGTCAAATTGGACACCGAACGCAGCTAGTGACTACTTAACTACCCCTGTTCCTGTTTCGTGGAGGGGTTTTGTTGACGTACCTTGACCGATGGCATCCAATGTTCCGCGGGAGAGCCAAACTGGAATATTCAAGACAACTTCACGCTCATCGCTATTCTCAACGATCTCCATCCATTTCGCGACCATCTGCATTGCAAATAAGAATAGGAAACACAGGCTGGCGGCACTTCTTACAGCTTCAGCACATCCTTTGAAAACATTCAAGAACGCCTTGGATTCGGGACCGCCAAACCCCGGAAGTAAGATCTTCCTATGTCGCTTATGATCCTCGCCTGTCACGACGGTCACATCAGAAACTCTCACGATAGAGCACTTTGCATTACCATCTGCCCAGACAACTCCCTTGCCATTGACCATCTTGGAAAGGACGCGGAGATTAGGCTGCTTTGGATAATTGTAGGCAGAGGTGTTGAAAATCCGCTGGAGTGCTTTTGGATCAGAGACAAGAAGTTGGTCTCCCTAAAGTTGATCAGAACATGGAGTCAGACACCAGTACCAACACTTGGAATCAATTGGACTTACTCCAAAGACAGTCTTGAAGCGGACGACGTTTCCATAGAGGTTTTGCCACTCGAAGTCGGCTTGACCGACTGGGCGTTGGAATAGTTCCAGTAAGTTTCCTGGAGGAGGTCAACAATGCTACGACTAGACACCGAGGACCGACCGACCAAGAAGGAAGGAGGATGACTTGGGGCCACGGATGTTGGACAAAGACGGGCGAGTCAAGCGTTTAAACAAGGCGTAGGCGAAAACGAAACCGAGGGCTGTCAAGCCTGCTATCAGAAAGCTAGAGAACATGGTGGACAAGCGATACGGAACCGCACAATTGCTGGGACTATATAGATGTCTCAAGCGGTTCCAATTGACAACAATGAGATTATGTACCTGTGTAACCATGGCCGATCTACCGGATGTTTGGAGTCAAGAAGCTGCTCTAAGTGGTAAACCACAGAGATATTCTAGTCTCATCAGCCTAAGTGGGTAAAAGCGGAATTTGGCGGACGAACGTTTGTGTCATACCACCTTACGAGTTGGGATCAAGAGAGTCAGCTTCGAAGGCAAATTTGGAGTCGCGTGGGTTCATCGGTTAGATGAGGCTCCCATGTCTGGACGGTCCCAGGATAACTGGGTGTCAGCAGACGACCATACCGAGGCAAGGCTGAACTGCGGCTATAGAACGCCAAAGCCGCTTGGCGGAAGTTCATCGGGAATGTTGCCCGACCCGAAAGGATCTTCTGAACCCGTGGTGAACGCTCTGCGCGGTTTTGCGATCACCGTGAGCGTCGAGTCCCAATGCCTGGACTCTGCAGAATCTGAAATATGTAAAAAAATAATCAAGCACCGGGTTCACTCCAAGAGCCCAAACTCCAAATGGCGAATGCTTCCATCAGAAGACAACCGTTCTGATCGTTTAATGAATAAGTTCCGTGCGCAGTGTTGTCACGGGCGATGATAAGTTGAGTATTGAATTATGAATGCAGTGGGGTCCGGTTTGTCAGTGCGTATTAGGTAGCAGGCGCCAAGTCATGTCATAGTCCGACGTGTCATCCTTTTCCACATTCATCAGACCCGTCCCGCACCGTTTCTAGTACTGCTAGGGTTCGTATGGACTTTCTTTCCCAAACCTACATCGCCCTTCGAGGGCCCACCGGCGCGCCGCAGTCACCAACGGACGCGATCGCGAAGCTCAGCGACAGACTCTCTCCTTCGACACTCCTGGCCGACCGACGCGCCGCCGTCCTATCACTTAAAGGACTCACCCGAGATTGCAAGGCCGAAGTTGGCGAAAGAGCCTTACCTGGCCTTATACAAGTCTTGCAAAATGACACGGAAATCGATGCGGACATTGGCAAAGCCGTCCTCGAAACGCTCCATCATCTGTGCGAGGTTGATGATGCATCGAGAGAGCTGGGTCTCAGGCATACCGACGCCTTCCTCGCCAACGAGCAAACGACCCACCTGTTGTTCGCCCTTCTAGGGGACTCTCACTTCTACACTCGCTATGCGACGCTGCAACTTCTGGCAACCCTACTTCAGAACAGGCGGTCCGTGGTCCAGGGTTACTTTCTCAGAGCACCCAACGGTGCTCCTAGCGTCACATCGGTGTTGGAAGATAAGCGGGAAATTATCCGGAATGGTGGGTTATCCGATCACCTGGGATGCACTTCTGTCCTACATCGAAGTTCGATTATTCTGTTTCTTCTACTAAGATGCCCCCTAGAAAGTATTGGCGTGATACAATTGCTGATCTCGCAAAGTCCTGATATCCAAAAAGTCCTTGCTTTCGAGGGTGCTTTCGAGAAGCTCTTCAACATTGTAACTCAAGAAGGCGGTGTAGAGGGTGGGGTCACTACTCGTGATACTCTGCGGTGTGTTGATGGTCTATTGCGTTTTAATGCTTCGAATCAAGTGCGTGCTTCACCTGGGGTTCACCGATGATCTTGACTGGCGCAGAGTTATTTCCGTGAGACATCATTACCGGCCCTTCTATGCTCTCTATTACTCTTCCCACCGAATCTCCATCTGCAGGATGCAGCTCCCCAGGAATTTGCGTTGCAATTCTGGGACCAACAAAAGACTGCGAATGTATCCCTCACTATTGGGATCATGGGTATGCTTGTTGGCTCCAAGGGTAGCAGCGTCAGTATCTCTTTTTTCATGCTACCCCTTTTATAACTGGTTGTACTTTAGAATCAAGAGACAGTGTTGTATGTCCGATGTTTCGTGGAGCTTGCGCTCGCCTCGAATGCACCCACTGCCCTGAAAACCCAGGTAAGCACCCGCTTGATCTTATTCCCTGATCTCATTCCCCATAGGCTCTCCGTTTGCTTCCAAGTAATCTCGCATTTCCCTTACCTGACGTCATCTTGACGCCTTACATGCCCGTTCCTGAGACCAATGGTGAGGAGTGGGATAGACTAGAACCTGCATCTGCGCTCGACGTGCTCGTGGAGCTAGCCTTGCATGGAGAGTACAATGGTTTGTACGGTGACAGACGAATGAAAGACGCTCTCGATTTGCGCGGTGCGGCTCTCATCGTCTTCGATGTAAGTCCACTTTGCTAGTCTTTATCGCCCATCGGTTCAAGTGTTCCCGAGAATTTTGTCCGGAAGGAGGAAATCAAACAAGCTATCATCCAGGGCATGCTACCGCCGGAAGGTGCGCCTTTGTTTCCACATGTTGAACAAGTGTGTTGCATTAACCCTCATCATAGACCCAACCCACGGTCCAATGATTTCCCCACTCCTCCATGCTTTGTGTATTCCACCCTCCACTCCGCTCAATGTCATGAACGTCACGACCACCCATTTTGCTACGCTGCTCTTCGCGCACTTACTCGTGTCTTCTCCTCGCTGCAAGGCGCTCGCACGATCCATTAAACCTTCACTAGCCATTTCACCCTCTACCCCCAATCAAGCTCAATTTTTCGTTCCGGCCGATGGCGCGCCATCATCCAGCGCTCCGGAACCAGACGACGACGACGTTCCACAAAGCCTTATCCCCCTCTTCGCTGAGAACCTCTCCTTGTCCTTCTTGTCGAAATCGCGGGTAGACGTCGCGAGCGAGAAGGAAGTGGGTGAATGGGAACGATTGATTGTGGGGTATCTTTGCTTGTTGGCACAGTGGCTCTGGGATGATTCCAAGGCTGTCAGAGAGTTCCTTGAAGCAGGTGGATTGGGTGTGGTGGGTGTTCTCAGTATTTATTTACGCTCCTCTAACTATTTTTACCATCAAAAGCTCGTGGAACCTATCAATCAGACCACTGAAACAGAAAGCCTTATCCCTGGTCTCTGCGCATTTCTTCTAGGTGTCTGTTACGAATTTAATCGCGAACCTGGAGAGATCACTCGGTGGGCGATCATTCGTCGACGTTGCGATATGCTTGCAGCCTTACGCTTCCTGTTACTTTCACACAGATCAACGATTCATCCGATCATCTCTCGGCTCGGCGTGGATGCACTGATCGGTCAAATGACACGATTCCGCGAAGACGATCGATTCAAATTGGTCACTCCTGAGTCGATGGTTATGACTTCTCGGGCGTCGGCTGGCGTCGGAATTGACCTTAACCAAAATTCAGCCGCGCAAGAGGGTGAGATCTGGGTCGACTGGGCCTTTGTTGATTTCTGGAAATCGAACCACTGTAAGTGACAACTAAAGGACAATTTTGAGATGGACTAACGGACTGGCTGGTGTGACATGGAACACGGGACGTGGAGATTAGACACAGTACAGCGTGGATTGAGCGCGGATCCGTATTCGCTGCCCTCTTCGACGTCATCGATTTCGAGTACGTTCCTTTTCCTCGGGTTGTTCACAGTATAGTTATCCGTTCCTCTAATCCTTGGTTATCTCGAATGGTAGGTCCGAGCCCGGAGACCGCCATCTTGATCGGCTCCCTTCGCGACGTGATCCGCACACAAGCAACCGAGATCGACACGCTTCAAGCCCAGCTCAAGGATCTCACCATGAGCTCTTCTACACAGGTACGATCTTGTTCTCATTCGTCACCACGTTTTAATGTGGTCCGTTTTTGTTCCCTACCGCCGACTTGTCGGACGGTTCCAACAGTCCGAACAGTTCAAGGATCTCGAGGTTCGCATTGCTGATCTCAAGGTTTCCCTGGAAGGAACAGAACGGAATAAAAAGGAGGTGGAAAAGGAGCAGGAGGATCTGCTGGTGTTGCTCGACGAGATGAGTACGAAACGAAGGCGGGACAAAGCTCGGATGAGGGAGGCTGGATTGGAGGTGTCCGAGGATGAGGGCGAGGGCGAAGACGAGGAAGACGAAGAAGACGAGGAATGAGATGGAGGGTGTTTGTGGTCGCAAAGGGAAGCATCCCTAGCGGCTAGGGTTGTTGAGTGTGCAAGGTTAGGGACTAGTCGAGTTTGGGATGCGGGGTTGGTCTGGTGCACTTTTTTAACTGTTTGTGGTTCATGTTCGACAGCAGGTTCTGCGTGTGAACGTATACTACACTTCGTATGGTCGCTTGATAGCAGTAATCTCTGTGGCCCCGGAAACAAGGTCAGGTTGAAGCCCAACCACTTTCTACTACGAGTTTTGGTTTCATGCACGGTAATGTATGTCATTGGATACTAACTAAACTTGCGCACTGTTATTCAGGACTAATTTGATCATACTTTGTGACCATAAGTCTGCTTGGGATGGGCTCGGCCGCTCGGGCGGATAATGAAGGCAGTGTCTATGAAAAGGTAGTGAATGACTCAAGAATATGTGTATGATCTGTTAATTTAATGATAAGAGAACCACAACAGCAGAGAAGGACTGGCAGACACTGCGCGTATAGTACGGCCCCATGCGGTTCGAGACTGGCGAGCGACAACTTGTCCTCGCTATTACAACGTCTGTCCCAGGCTAACTCGAACGACGCCAAACGCCCGTGCCGCGTCGACTTGTTTCAGCGCCGTACCGTCAGATAGCCTGAGACTAGCCATCATTGACGTCCTCCATCGGCAAAACGTCCACCCGGTGCCATCAATGTCAGAAAATCATTGTCATGTTTAGAACAGAAACATACCGAACTCTCGATGCACGAGATCAACCAGATTCTTCCATGTGTCACGGGCCTCACGGCGAAGTAGGATCCAACTACGTTGCCCTTAGTGAAGGACCATTGTTGGCATAGCGGGCGGTACAACCTGTACGAAGCCGGGCCGCCGGATAGCGTGTGGACCTGGACAGTATTAGTGCCTTGCTGGCCCTTGCATGGATTTCCTGCGGGTTGAGACTGCCAGTGCATGCACCGTCGGGTGGTTTATGTTTATAATACCCCAGTGGCAGGCCCACCGTGATCGGACTTATATTCGGATAGTTTAGTTCGATAAATGCTAATTTCACGTCAGTAGTAGTTGATGACAGGAGGCCTTCAAACCGTGATTTCGCGTGTTCGCCGTGAAGCTGGTGAACTCCTGAGCCCGTTAGGATTCAGGTTTTAGACATGGGGGGCTCGCTCCATGCGTGAAGCTAGTGAATAGTTTGACAGTTACTTATTATAAGCCACACCCTGGGAAACTCACACGTAATCAAAAATTCCGTTCCAGCGACGGAGATGGTTCGGTCGCTGGGAAGCAAAGGACTCTCCGGCGGCAGCACCCGGAACCTCTGAGAAGACTCTCCAGTATGATCAATAAGTACCTGCCACAATCTAGATAGTTGTTCAACACCAAGTTTTCTGTCCTCAGACGGTTCCACGTCGTGATAAAAAAGAAAGACACAACAGATCGCCAAGGTCCACAACAATAGAAAATCATATGGCCAGCCCGATAGGCACCTTCGCCCATGCATCATACCATGCCGTCCTCCGCCGTTCATCCCCAAATCCTTCCAAGAATCGTATCACCCGCCAGACGTCTCCCCAGTTACTCCCAAGCCCAAGACTGACCCGGACGACCCCTAGCTCCCGTCCGACATATTTCTCGACATCCTGTACCGTCGTACCGTCGCACAGATTCTCCATGACGTCTTGAATCCCAAGCATTGCAGAGGCACCGCCGGGATTGCACATGCAGCCCGTGCGTAGAGATATATTGTGCATCGTGGCCACATGTTCGATAAACGTATTCGGGAGCATATCCCCAGAAGGCTTTTATGTGTAAGTAAGCCAACCATACCTGAAACGCAAACAGAAAGTGACTCACGGATAGGACGACGAAGGAGACAGTCGACCCAGTGTCGGACTGCTCTCCAATCGACTTCGGGCGCCGCGAGGGTAGCTTCGAGAGGATTTTGATGACTGGCATGCCGTTTGTGTCATGGCGTAACTCAGCCATCGACGAGGTCAGAAAATGCATCAGACACGATAATCGGAGTGGAAGGAAAGGGAGGTAAGCAGAGAGAAATCGGAGGCCGTCAGTGATCGCTGATAGAGTTAGATAGTTTATTGTTCCATCCTGGGCATTCAGTCAACCATTTCAAACGTGTATGGTGTGATCTCAAGGAAAAGGGAATACCTCAAACTGTTCGTGGGGTTTTGTTGCTCTCGTTACTAGCGCCCCCGGAACTTGCACAATGCTTACCGTACCACCGGCAAACCAAGGTCGCTCCAACGTGGCCAAGAAGCTCTCTTTGACTACCAACGCTCCTACACCAGTAGGGTATCCAAACATTTTGTAAAAACTGATAGCCATTGCATCCACCGGGATTTCGGTTAGCGATATCACAGAGGTAGGTGCCAAGGCCGCGGCATCCAGTAACGTGTTGTATCCGAGTGAGGAAGCATAGCTAAGGATTGAAAGCGGATTCTTAAAGTTTGAAATATTTGATTGGCCAGTAAGAGCGAATAAGGATGGTGGGGACAAAGAGCCCAAGCGTTTGTTCCGAACAAGAATTTCCTGTGGGGGAGAGGTCAATGTGAGGACGGTGGATCTATGTTGCACGGAGTAGGTAGGTCTGCTTACGTTCGCAACGGACGGCTCGAACCCTCCGCTGGATGTGGCAGGGATATAATGTACTTGGGCGCCTCGTCGCCCCGCGAATTCCCGAATCCCATGCACACTGTTGTGAGAATCGACTCCGAGAACGAACGAACTGTCCTTCTGGAAAGGAAAGGATTCCCCGACGAGCTTGAGCGCTCCCGTTGCATTTGCGGTGAAGATGACGGTATATCCTTTAGATGCTTTAAAGAACGAGAGTACCATTTTCCTAGCTTCTTCCACGCATTCCGAGGATAATCTTGAACTGTCGAAGGAGTGACTGAGACCAAAGCAGCTCCACGAGAATGCAAGCCTACCTGTTGCTGACTGAGTGGGTATTTCCCATGATGCTTTGTGTCAGAAAATCGCTGTGGACGTGGACTAGACTTTCGGGGTGTTGGGCGCCACCCATGTAATC
>JBBPNX010000858.1:0-13222 GCA_038091155.1 Harrya chromipes
TGCCTCCATCCCATCGGTCCGCTGATGTTGGTATGTTCATGCATGTATCCAAAATGTGCCGGAGCCTACGGACCAACTCTCCAGGTTATGCTGGTTTCCATCCTCCATATCCTGGACAGGAGGAAGAGGTTTTATCCAAAACAAATGTCAAGATCGGATTTGTACTTGGCTCATATGTTCAGGTGTGTATGACGAATACATTGTATTGATATCTGCCTCATTTCTCACTAGTCAGAGACTTCTGGTATCACAAAGGCCCTCCGTTCCCAGTCGAACACCGAGCATATCTTCGATCGTGCTGCACTTGCACAGCTAGAGAACATCATAAGTGAGGTGTTCGCTCGCCGTTCCAAAGATACTCCTGTCCTTCCGTGAGTATCTTGCATCCTGAGCGACGTTCGACTCAAGTTACGGGTAGCCCTTGGACCTTCAAGATGTCGTCTCGTGTTGCCCTCAACAACGCAAAGTGTCAGGCTTGGTTTGCAGACCTCGCAAACGACAATGTTCTGTTGCACAAACTCGGTAAAAGTGTGCCTCACAGGGCGAAAGGACAGGATCTTCTCGACTTGTTGCAGTACAATTCTGCGCGCTGTGGTTCTTACACGTTCTTGGTGGAAATGTGATTGTCCGTCGATACTCCACTCAAACAGTTTCTGATGGTCGACCTTTTACTTCAGGTGGGTTTACAGAACAAGCCCAACTATAATTCCACTTGGTATAGCATCAATTGGGCCAACGTCGTCACGAGTTACCTCAAGAAGCAGCTCATCGAGATTGCACTTCCTAGCACTCCTTGTCTGGGGCTTGACGTTAAACAATCCTTCAAAGGCATGCTGTCAGGTCCGGATTCTCGTGACCGATGGGTTTTGCATTGCAGTTATTGGTGGATTTCAAACGTAACACAGTCTGTATGTTAATCCAGGCTCAACAGCCTCCGACTACTTCGTCCATTCTACGCAGGCGGTCTCGTCAACAGCCGCACGTTTCTCGTGTGGTTAGTCCAGCGAATGATGACATGCAATGTTGCGCAAGCTGGCTTTGTGGCCCATCTTGCCAACGAGTATTTAGACGGCATTCTCACCAGCCGCGCATTCACGAAGCCATTTGCTGATGCGTGCATTATCAAGCTTTCAGTGGTCAATTGCTTGGTTCTTCTGGGTTATGGACCTCTTCTTACCCTTTTGGAAGGTTCATCAGCGCAGGACAACTTGTCGATTTGGATGCATTGTTGGGGCCCCTTTTACAGGTGAGTTCAACATGCTTGCGTCCCCTCACGTACTTATCTCGCAGCGAATTTGCCTTGTCCTTCCTGATTCTTTTGTCAGTCCCAACACTCGGGCTATTCACTCGTCGTTGCCCTCAGTTCTGTCTAAAACTGTCAGTGACAACTCTGTACCTGGAGATCAACGACGACATGAGGTCCAGCGGCTTCTTCTTCAGAATCTCTCGGATGTACAGAGAAGGAACGATACTGTTCTGATATCTCCCTCCTCGCGCTCTGGAGCGACTAGGATCGAAGGCCGTCAATATCCAGGTAATTCTCCCAGTAATATTTGTGCGGTTTACTGAAATTGTTTGTTAAAGAAACTCAATTTGATATCTCATACAACCGACATATCAACTATCAGTTTCTTTGCTTCGCATTCAAGTGACTCATCCGAGTCAATTTTCACCGGAAAGCTTGATACACTACTCACATGGGCTATGACACCTTCAATTTGGACCACATCGCCCCTTCACTGCTGCAACTCTTCTCAATGAGTATTGTGAGCGCACGGCACGGCACGGACTTTCCTGTGCGATGCTGCACGACTCCTTGTTCGATTGGCTCGAGACAAGTGAGGTCACTGCTGACAGCACTAACCTCAGATTTATCTCTGCATTATTTGGGAAGCTCATCAAGGATGGTCTGTTTGACTATGCAGCATACATACAAAGGCTCATGGCACGGAGCAAACCGGGTCTTTCATGTTCCGAGGTAAGGCAACAGTGTTCCTATGTAACTCACTTTGACTGGTTGCAACAGCCAGTCGAATCGGCCTCAAGACACTGAGAATTCTTGCGCTAAATACTACATAACATCACATCCTCCTTGTTACACCAATGCAAGTTGATCTTGTATGGTGTTTGTGCTTGTACTCGTGACACGCTGGAAATATATATGCGAACGAGAAATGAGACACGAAATTCGAGTGGTTGTACCACTTGTATTTGGAGGTGTGTTATTTGCCTGAATGACCTTGTGGGACTATTGTGGGTGCTCATGTATGGGATAATTCAGGGACACTGACTGTTTGACCTTCCCAGATCCAATACGTTTAATGAGATTCTTCGTACCTCAAACATACAGCGTAGTGGTAGATTTCCTATGCTGTACGTCTTGTTACAGTTTATTGCTTGAGGTAAAATTGATTCGCAGTCGGATTGGAGACCAGCAAACTTTCTTTTCTTCAGCTGAGCCTCTCAGTGTTATCCCGGACCTCACATGCTGGCGTGGTCGCAGTGGTCGGCAAAGTATTCCATTGTTTTGCCACCGTCTGGACCTCTATGAACGCAACGAGTGGCATTACAAACGCCCTTCATTCTGCTCATATGGTTTCGCTATCTAGATGGATCTGGGAGGAGTTTTATGGCGGCAGACATATCATCATTTGCCCATGTGAGTTATAAGATGAGCATGGTTGATTACAATCTAACAATGCTGTTTGTTAGGCACTTGCCCTGGAAACAGCTATGCATGACATGGTCCCTCTTGTCACGCCCCTTCTATGCTCGCAAATAGCTTATGGTACAAGTATCGCACATCACCAGATTGGGGTCAGAAGGTTTGGGACAATACTGTTGCTTCCTTGCGTCAGGTGCCACTCATGACAGAGGACACCCTCAAACAGCACATGATTGCACTGCAATATGTGGAGTTCCTGTTGCACGTTGACCAGCACCTCCCTGCAGGTATTGACAAGTAAGTGCTTCGCTGGTTCCTCGGCACTGACAAGAATGAGATTTTGGCCCTTACCGTTGATGCATGGGATGTGTTTGCTGCTATACTCTTTTTTCTATGGGCCCATGGTGCACTTCCATCCACGACCATCCTTCAGGGCCTTGTCTACCCTGCGTGGACGCAGTTAGCAAACATCGTTTCTGAACAGGCGCAATCCCTGGCAACTTACATTCAATCTGCCAATGCCCTGTTCGACTCCTTGATTCTGAGGTCTGAGCCCCAGATATCATGTACGCTTTCGAATACCCTTTTGGACATCCACCACTTTTATACCTGCTGACAAGATGTATTTGGTGAACTACACTTTGGCTTCCTCGCTGCCGAAATACCAATCCGTCCTGTCAATCTTCATGACATGGCCCAGGAACTCCGGCTAAGGGCTTGCGAGAGATGACAGTTTTGATTTGCTGCATACTATGATTTGGACATAATACGGAGGACCTTCGAGCAACCTATCCAGTCTGGATCTATTGGCTAGAGGCTCTTGGAGGCGCTTGTTGTTACGTGAGAGCGCACAATCACTAGACCGAGTACGGCTTAGCTGTCAGGCGGCGATTACTCACCCACGCCTTAGGCTAGCAGAGGAGGACTGGATCCGAAGGCAGCAACGTCTGTTAGGAAGAGGGCCTTGATCCGCGATGCTGAGGGTCTTCGACTGTTAGGGAGAAGTCTCACACCAAGTGGAGTCTTAGAAGTACGCTGAATTGCGCAGAACTAGCTAAGGAACATAGGAAGGCGAGAAGCGCCTTATATACGTAAAGAGACATGGATATAAAAGGATAATGCTGGATATGGAAAGCATCCAGAAGGAGAAGCGGGTGTCCGTACGGAAGACCGTAGTACAAATACAGGATGTTCCAAAAGGAGGAATCCGAAAGAGGAAAGCAGAGAGCCACGTACGAAAGGGGAAACATATGTAAAAGGAAATATAGAGACCCGCGGTGTGGAATGAAGGAAACTGCGGTACCCATAAGGAGAAGCGGAGAGCCACTTCTAGAGTCAGAGCCACTGATCGGGATTGCTCTGGAACCAGCCACCCGTCATTGAAGAAGGAATCAAGTGGTCCACATCGGGCCACGTAAAGTAGGAGTCTAAGATGGGGAATCTGTTGTGTAAAGGAGTATTGTAAGGGGTAAAAGAAAAAGACAATGTGCCATTGCCATCGCCTTCAAGAGGCATCGTTGATAGCCAATCATCTATGGGGAAATCCGTAACACTCATAAATGCACTCAAAGTGATTCTCAGCGATTCAAGCCAGGGTAAGCGTGCGGTGTTTTTGCAATCCATGTCTCAATCGTCGAACATGACTTTTGGATACAGATGTGAGCACATTTTTGAATAACAGGATCTTGTCCGTGCTGAGCTCATGGCATCTTGCTGCGGCTGCTGTTCAACTTCAGTTTGGACTATGGCAATTGGGCCGCACCATAGCGAACGATTCGACAAAACAAGCTGCCAGCGCATCCCTGGACAAGATGACTTCCATCCTATTTCATTACTCAATCGCCTATGAGGAAGCATGTTTCATTGCCGAGATGGTGAAGGAGATTGATAGTGCTGTCGCTGGAAAGGTTCTTCCTGTAGGACTGTGACAAAGACGACTAGGTACAGGTGAGCAAAGATGGAGAAATTATTCTGAGGGGGCAACGTATCTCAGTTGTCTGGGGAGATGAACTGAGGTATGATCCATGTGCGACGTCCAAGGTCATAGCTAAGTCATGTGTGACAAGAGAACAAGAAGCAAGATAAGGATGTCGTGGTGACGAGCTGAACTAGGCAAATGAGATAGCAGTGGCAAGATAGTGGCCGGAAGAAGCTAAGGAAGAAGAGTGTACTATCTATCATTAAGAAGAGGATGTCCAATTTCCAACACACCCCCTCAGCGAGACACCACAGACAGCACAGTACAATGTGTGGAGAAGGCTGCTCGCAGAAGTGGCTTGGTCAAGATGTCTGCAACATTGTGCCTGGTTGGGTCCCAGCCTGGTGTGAACAACCTGACGAGGCAGCCATGAGGACTGATGCCATAGATAGCAGGTCAAGGATAACCTGGATCTAGATTGTATCATGTGAAGGTTAGGGCCTAGACTGCTGACTAAGCAAGTCACGTGATCTGCTAAAGATAATCAATCAGTGCAAGTTTGGTGAGGCAAGTCCGAACATTGCGAGAATGCAAAAAGTGAAAGAATGTTATGTGCAATTCATAACATCTGTTGAAGAAAAGATTTAGCTGTTCATATTTCTGCATTTGCTGCTGACTGGGAAGGTTCAAAACTGTAAAATGCAGGAAACTCAATGTTTGCATGGTTTATGTGCAGGGCAATTAACTCAGACAGACTTGATCTTCGACATATCCCAACAGAACACCTATTTATTCATCCATGTCATATGTACACAGGTTGTGATCTATGGTATACAGTGAGTGTCACAGATTTTCATTCCTCCTATACCAGGGACCTCCACACAGCCTTCACTTACCTAGACAATATTGTTCCACTTCATCTCCCAGGCCCCCTTCTTGGGTATGGACCTGACAGAATTTCTTTCACCTCATCACACTTTGATGGATGCGTTTATCCCACTGATTGATCTACACTCTCTCATATGTAATCAGAACACCATGTTCCAATTATGGTAATCCTTATCTTTTCCATTTGATTCCCTTTATTCTTTTACCTTGTATAGCTAGTGGGACTCCCATCTCCATTGTGATGACCTATGTAATGGATCCGTCAAGACCGACCGACTGACAAGGAGGAAGCTAGGTGCAACCCTAATCAACCGTAAACCGATAGATAAAGGAGTAGTTTAGGCTTTGGATACCAATAGCCTTTGGTGACAAGAGAAAGGAAGCAAGGATAGGACGTTTACAACCACAAGGTAGGTCTTTGGGACTAAACCATTGTTTATGATAGAACTGGGGATCGACTACGATACATGGAAGCCTTATATACGTACAGCTATCCACTATTAGTAATCCAGTTCTGGGCGTAGGGTATCAGGGAATACAATGATGTCATAGATAATAAATATAGTAGCCAATAGCATAAAGAGCGATGACCTAGACCTTTACAATGAGGGGACAACGAGGATACCAGGAGGAGTACTCGAGGCATGACATCAGAGATAGGAAGAAGGATGATCCGGGTCTAGATTGTATCACGTGAATGGGCGGGGCTAGACTGCTTAGTCAGCAAGTCACGTGATCTGCTTTGGCATAAAGATTAGTACAAGATGAAGTGTGACAAGTCTTTGTTGCGAGAAGGCAAAGTCAAAGGAATGTTATGACCAGATTCATAACAACCTAAGTCAAAGCATACAAACACTATCGCTTGGGGATCACACTATGATCCACACACATAGAAGAGAGGAGAGAGGAGAGGAGAGGAGAAGGCTTAGTCCTTGACTGTTGGCTGGGATAACCCAAGAACCAAATGAATACAACTGGGGAAACGACTGTAGGTACAGGCAGGTACTTATACTGTTGAGCTATCTATGACTAAGCATGACTAATGAGATAGCAAGAATAGCCATCCAATTGCAAAAAGGGTGCTTATCAGCATATCTATAAAGGGAACCCTAACCCTAGTGTAGGATAAGGATAATAATAAGGGTTAAGTTAGGTAAAAGTCTTTGAAAATCATAACACCTATCTTTGGGCTTCGTGTGAGCTATTCAATCTCTCATTTTCCCACTTTCCTCAGAAGGATGCTATCTCTTCCTCTCTCCTGTGACATGTTTCCCCCTTTGTACACACCGCCTCTTGAAAGATATAAATACCCAGCACATGTACAGTAGTTCTCTAGCTAGTTCTGTGCAATACCAAGCTTAGAGCTTCACTCTCCAAGTCTAAACACTTGAGACCACCAAACCTAAGGGTAGGACCCCTGTCACCCTTCAAACCTCTTATCCTGGTCTCTATTAGATAAACTTGAAAGGTTCAATGACTATAAACCTTACAATGACCCCAGACACCCATTGAACTTAGAGAGCAAACCTATACTTAGTTCGAGAAATTTACAGTGATGGTGTGTCCGGGTTGAGGGGGCACTGCCACCTCAGCAGCTCAGCCATGCAATCCGGGTGAACCTGAGTGTGAGAGTGGCGTGAGGTGTGTAGGCACACACACGCCACAGTGCAATGGAATCGAATGACCAGAACGGTGCGAAAATGCATGAGCGACACGGTGTCATTGGAACGGAATTGAACTACAGTACTACTGGGACATAAGTTAGTGAGCCCAGCAGGATGAATTACGAGCACTATGGACAGGTCCGAAGGGTCACTCAGGTTGGCACGATGACAACTTGAAGTAAGTCACTGGCAAGGCAAGAAATCATGATACACAGCAGGGGGGGACATTACGGGCAGGTGTGAGAGTTGTAAGGACGGCGAGGAGGTACATGCACTGGCAGGAGCTTGAGGCTGTGTCAGACCGTGACAGATGGAATGAGTGAGCTGGTGAGTTCGGGTGATGCACGGCGGCAATTCTGAGGAAGATGGTGATGGAAGGTGAGGACGACGAGCAGACTTGTGACTTCGGGCTCAGTTGTTCGTTCAGGTCGCACTGGGGTTGCACGACTCCTTCAGGCATCCGGTGCTTTCGCCGCGTGCGACTCATGCAGCGTTGATGGCTCTGAGGAGTGCAGTGACCCCCTGGTTTGCCTCAGGGTAACTTTCGAGGAACCACAATTCATCTGATCCATACCTACTGGGTGGAGAGGGGAGTGATGAAGTGAGCCGCTCAGCATGACAACTTTGAGGACATGAGGAGGTCAAAGTCACTCATACATCAAGGAACTCCTTGGCAACGACTGAGTGAAGTGGTGTTTCATCCCGAACTCGTGGCAATTTGCTCCAGTGACCCATTCCCTCAGCCCCTTCAGTGGTGTCTCCAGTCTGAGTTCAGGTGCACCGTCAACCCAGTGTCTGATCACGTCCTTCCAGCTGTCCGATGTTGCTGCGCGGATGTTTGGAATATGCAACCCTGAGATTGGGAGCAAAGTGTTGTCATTCTCGGAGGCATGTACACGAGGAGCTCAATGGTGGTGACCTGGACCTGGAGGTGGTGACGATGTGGTTGTGGTCAGGTTCAACCTGGTTGGGCCGTGGGTCATGCAAACAGGACCAGAGACATTGCAGTGGCGGGCGGCGGGAATTCTGATTGTCAGCAGTTATGTTGGGTGCATCATTGGATAGCTGGCTGGCACTGCAATAGTGGTGTCAGCCTGAGTACTACTGTACTACACATGCCGGCATGATGGCAATGCAAGCCACGCACTCACCTAGGGGACCGTTTTCGCTGTGCCTAGTAGTAGTACTGACGACCTCCATCAGAGCGTGGATGGACTGGATGATATTGTCCATGTCTACTTGTAGGTCATGTATGTCACTGACCACTGATGAGTGGACCATCTGCAGCTCCTCAGTCGACATTGGCTGCACAAGCATTGCCTCTCCCACCAAGGACCGGTCGATCTCCTATTGGATGGGTGCCAGGGTATCGCTGTAGTCGGCTTCGTATGCATGCAGCTCGTCGAGCAGGTAGCGGATGAGTGTATCATGCTGTGACGGCCAGAGTGAGTGACAGAAATGTGGAGGAAGCAAATCGAAGATGGTCAGGCCAATGGTGAGTGTGTTTACATGTTCCTGTTCTGCCCATCCACCCCACCAGCACACCTTGGCCAGTGTCCAATGCTGGCCTACAGGAGCAAACATGAACCGGTATTGAGTGCCCCCATGACGAAAGCAGTGGGTTGAGAACGAGCCTGGGATACCAGCGCCTTGAACGGCCTCGTTGATCCATTTCTGGACGGCATTGTGAGAGAGTGGCTCGCGAGGGTGCATGACGCCATTGGCACTCATCATAGGAAAGACGCAGTCATTGGGTTCGAGCGCACAGCCATAGTGGACGACCTCGAGCCATTTCATCCACACAAGCAGCCAATGGAATGCATCTGAGGCTGGCAGGTCCAGTTGTGGATAGATACGGTAGTGATTAGCTGACATGAGATAGGTCAACTTCAACTTCAACTTGTGGGCCTGCAATCTGAAAACTGGGATCACGCACAGTGCAGGTCCTGCTCTAACAGCCCCTTGTCAACCTTCCGCTGCCATCCAATGGAACCTGCTGGTCACTCAGTGACAATTCAGCGTCTGGGTCCACAAGATATTTCATCAGCATGCAGTTAGTTGCAGCCTGATCGAAGACTGTGATATTCCGCCTGTGCAACTTTACCAGCTCAAAATATCTGGCACAAGTGTCACCCATAGACTTGAAGCAAACGAAGGAACTCGAAAGGACTTGTCTTGTCCACAAGGTCCATGCAGTCGCTCCTAAAGCGATCTGCTCGAGGTGTCGGGTCATGAGGGCCTGCTACTTGACAGGCATGTTGATCACCTGGACCGGCTCTGACAGCTCTCTTGGCTCGGACAAGACCTGGCACAGCCACTCCAATGCCACTTGAAGCTCGGGACACACACTTCGTGACCACTCAAGGATCTGAGCCATATAATCCTTTGACATTGGCAGTGAGTGCTTCTGGTCTCCACCTTCAGAGCTCACTTTGTGTTTCAGTGAGCTGGTGATGTCTGTAACCTCTGCGGAGTTCATTGGATTCCCTTCCCATTGCTGCCTGACATCATTGAAGTGCCATGGTCCACAGTAAGTGTTGCCGTCCTTGTGTCAAAAGTTTGGGGTGACTGGCGTCGCAATGGACAAGATCACTGCGACTCACACGTTGTCCCACAGGTCTTTGAATGCAGCACAGATCCCTTCCACTGTGCCCTGACTCAAGCTCTGGTGAAACCCCTTATAGGTGAGAAACAGGACAAGGGCCTTGTCAGATGTCCTGTTGGGGATGGCATCAAATGTGACAGGAAACTCTGGGTCTCCATATGGGTCGTCTTCTCCTGCTGGGTCGCTCACAGTGATATCAGGAGCTGCTGATCACTTGGTGACCATGTCTGCCATGGTGCAGAAGTGTTCTGCAAGCCATTCTTGGCCCCATTTCACATCTCCCGTGTAGTACTTTCGGGTCTTCTTGGCCCTGAGGTGAGCTGCCTTGTTGGAGTCCTTGAGTTGACTGATAGCATTAAGTGAGGTGGTGGAGGTAGTAGACTTCAAGTTGGAGGATCTCGTCTTCTGTGCCCAGCACTGTGACTTCTTTGGAGACTTGGGCAGCTCTGGAGTCTGCACAGAGTCTCTTGCCCGTTCCATAGTATGAAAGAGGTGTGTTTTCAGATGGAGGACCAGAGTTTGTGGTGGCTCGTGTCAAGGAAGTCCGTCTCAGAAGTGATTAATTTATTTGTTGCTGCTACCTCCTACAACACTATTCCAAGTTCATTGCCATTGTTTAGTTTCACGCAGGATGCAGGATTACTACTAGTAGTAGTACGTGCAATGACGAACTGGCCACCTATCATACTACTGCTACAACCGTCAACCAATGACCTCGATGCTGGTGTCACACTGACTCGGACTCGCTGGATTCTGTCTTCAATTGCTTGTCTGAGGTCTTGTGGGCAGTCTACTTGGTGCAGGCCATCATCCTTGGGCCTGTGGGTGAATGCCTGGTGGTTCTCATGATCTCGTCAACAGGTACTGAGTGATGGCATTGAGAAGAGAGTGTGCTGTGACTCAGAGTGTACTGACTTACATAATATATCCCGATGGGGAAGTCATAGTATGATCTGCTAGTTGCAGACTGGCAGGCCTTGCCAGGTGCCAGTGGGCAGTGAGAGACAGGGTGTGGAAGAACAAGGAAAGAGGAAAAATCACAGGAAGGTGATCTGGATAGTAAAATTTCATCCGCAGAACGAGACAGGAGCTCAGACTGATGTGTGAGGATGGCTGAAAAAGGTCAGATGGTGTGAAGTGGTGTAAAGTGAAAAAATGGCAGGTAAAGTAGTGTAAAGCAATGGACCATCAAGATTTACCGTAAATCTGGTCATTCGTCTCTCAGTCTCATTGCTGCCTTTAGGTTTGGTGCCACCAAGGTCCCTCATGCTTCCCAGGGTCACTCTGAGTTGAGCTGTCACCGCGCATCACCATCCAGCCAGGATCTTGTCAATTGGTTTGGGGACATCCTTGCACAGCTTGGTATACCTTCCGAGCCACTCTCATTGTTGCTGCCATCACTTAAATAGTTGCCCTTTCATCCCAGGACTGTTGCACAAGAACACTAAAATCCTCTTCCTTCAAGTTGGTCTGGATAATGCCAGAAAGACTGTCTGTACCTAGTGCTTAGTATGCTCTGGCCATAGCGTATCTGATATCCTGTTTCATATCTTCTCACATCTGACATGTCCCTGTTAGCTTTGGAGGAGCTAGCCATCAGTAACATCAAATTCACCACGCACAATCTCAGCAGACACCAACAGGGTGTGTAGTCCAACCTGCTTTTGTCTTCCCTGGCATGCTATACCGAGCATGCTTGCCCATAGCCTGCCACCTCCGAGTCTGGCATGTCTACTTCCCCAAAGTTGATGGTATTGTCTTCTTGGTTGACTCTGCCAACTACAAACACTTCACCAAATCAAAGGCCAAGCTTGACACATTGCTCTCTATCGAGGAATCAAGGCCTTGGCAGCGTCAAGGCTTAACCTTCCCAGTGCCTTGGCCGATGATCTCGCCAAGTACTGTACATGCCCTACTACTGTCACGTCCCGCTTTCTGTGACCATGTTACGCTCAGTGGGGCGTCAGGGGTTTTGAGGTTCAAGAAAGTCAGGAAGTCCTCCGATTGCAGTTCGAGTATACTGAAAGTTGTAGCTATAGTCGAATGGGATTTTTGGTAGTAGAGCCCGAACTCGAGAAAACGAGTATTGACAGAGATATGAGCAAAACCCAAACAAACCGGAATTCCTGATATGGTAATCTGAACGAACCGGAGGTTCTGGGGTATCAAGGGATGGAGTCCAACGTCTGAGGGCTCGAACAGGGAGTCTGTTCAGAGGAAGGGCAAGATAACCACGCTGGTATTGTGTAGAACTAGCTAGGGAACTACTATACATGCGCTGGGTCTTTATACTGGGGGAAAAGGGGGGCATGAGTCATACAAAAGGATGATGAGGAGTCAGAGCATCCGTTTGAGGAATAGATCTAGAAGGGGAGATAGGGATCTCGGGAGAAGTCTGATAGGGATGGAGTCCCGTTAATCGTACAAGGCAATCAGGAGAGCGAGGAAATGAAAAAGGGAAAAGTGTAATGGTTAACATATAAGGAACACAGTGTTCCAATTACATATCGGGAAGGAGATCTAGTCCGTCAGGTATGTCCACCCATTGTACACAGAAGGGGAATGGGGGGTTCCATAAGGTCCGTACGAGAATAGGGGTCCAGGGAGTTCCAAAGGGACAATGTTGTCGAGGTAAATGAACGCTGAGTAGAGACTCGAGTCAGAGGAGTGGAAATTTGTAACAGACCGAATCTCACTTCGTCTGCTCATGTGGCAAAACCCAGGCCACAACATCCCCATCACCATTCAAGGCCCACATACGCTTGGCCACCACTAGTCCGAGACTCCGAGTCCATCCACACAACTGCTGACCTACCTCCGACAACTTACTCGCATTTCTGCCTGTTGAGATCCCTACCCTGTGGTGCTCAGACTCAATGCAGGCATGTTCATACACAAGCCTCTGATTCGCCAACCCCAACCACCAACTTGAGACTGACTCCCACGAACTCGTTTTTTTCTCCCCCTTCCCTTTTCCATTTTTCCTGCTTGTGTCTTGAGATCCCTGCCTTGTGATGCATGGTGCCCATGTCATCACCATGACCATCAACTCGGATTCCCCTTCTCCAACTGCAAAACTGCCTCCCAAAAGCAACCCTTTCTTCTTCTTCTTTGCCTTGTGCTCACCGTGTGCCCATTCAATGATCAACCTCTCTGGGCGGGCCTCCTCAAGTCGGCCAGCCAGGGTCTCACGTTCACTCACTCGAATCGCATCAGGAGCCTCTGAGTTGCTGGCCTGGTCTCTTTCTCGGCCATTCTTGGGCTTGCTTTTCGGTGCCCTCATTCTTCAAAGCCTTGTCACGAGCGTGCTCCAAGTCATTAATGCAATGCGGGGTTGCACTTGTCTCTCTCTGGCGAGGAACCAAGAGAGGTTACCAGCGACAGTGATGTCGAAGGTATAGGAAGGTATAGGCTAGAGAGGAGACTCACTAGCACTAGGAGCGGATCGAGATAAGCCTTGAAGAGTATATCGAGAGACGACT
>JBBPNX010000859.1:0-13220 GCA_038091155.1 Harrya chromipes
GTAAGCCCGCATCGGTGCCGGGATTGCGTGTTGACACCTACTCGCGGACACGTCGTGCATAATAGATGACGTATGCCCCATATGCTTCAACTCCTTTCTTGCGACGCTCGCAGAGGAAGAAGTCGCCCGTGCGATGGACTCGCCCGCTCATCCCGTCGACGAATTAGGCGTCACAAAGCTGCAGAACACATGTGGCCACATGTTTTGTCGCAAAGAGTACGTGTCGTTCGTTCGCTGGCCCCTGATGCAACGTGCTGACCCACTTTGCATCAGCATCGTCAAGTGGATCACAGAAGGGGTTGGTCACCTTTATCCTTTTAAAAACTCGGCTTCATCTCTGCTAGCAGCATGATTCTTGTCCAGCCTGTCGAAGACCACTAGTCACAGACGAGGAACGTCGGGGGGGTATCTTCCCGCCCCCTCTTCAGCCTGGAGAGAACTGGTTACGACCCTGGCTTGTTGATCCCAATCTGGTTGCAAGGGATACTGGTCTACCTGGACAATTGCCCACCCTGTTGATCGACTCTTCCCGTGCTTTCGGCGTACCAGAGAACGAGCGGCACCAGTATGCGGGCATGTATTCCTGATAGTCCACGTCAGCCATAATCTTTAATTATGCCTGCCCTCCATTCTTCGGAGTACCCTGCTATCTATTCCATTTTAGGTGCAGACAGATACTACTTGTGCGTATGAAGGGGACAATAACAAAATTGAGCATAGCGAGTAGTGTAAAATCGAATGTCCATCGAGAATTGGAATGTGAACGCTGGTTACCAACGAAAGTAGATGAGAACTGATTTGACTTTGAGTCCATGCAAAAAGAAAAGCCCATATCTGTATGCTCGGCGTGTTCAGTCCTCTAGTTCCTCCTGCAGCATCTGAACAAGTTGCGCTTGAACCAATACCACAAACACTAGGTCGTCTCGTAAGCAAATGGAAATACCACGACAGGGAATGACTTACTCCAACAAACCGCACAGCGGCAAGTGCGAATGTAGAATACAAAATTACTGCGAAGTAAATGTTCTGCTTATATCGCAAGTCCGTTTCGTCCTGAACAGCATCCTGTGCACTTGTTAGACCATTGATATTTTCAATCGTAACCGCTAATGTAGCGTTCGTGAGCATCCAGAATGCAACGAGCCGTGTGCGGAAAGTCCTGTTCTGATCATCCATTGTAGGCTTATCGGGGACTTCCTTGACTTCTATCTTGGTCACAGCACGCGTAACAGTTTCTTTGAATGCGGCGTCAACATCCTCTTGAATGCGATGGGTGTCCTCGACAACAGGAGCATCGGCATCCTTGCTCTTCGACGAAGAGACTGATGGGAGTGCTTCAGCCTTGTCGCTGCCTTTGGTACCCCAAGACACCTGTAAAGCGTGTCAGGCGTGTAGAAATGCACCAGGCACTCAACCCACATCGTGCAAGTTACAGAATGCGTAAACATTCAGGACATTGGTGAAACTTGGCGCCAAGCAGAGATATTGGAAGAAACTGGAGAACATATGCCAAGGGTCTCGCTGTAGTCATGGTTTGGTCATTGTTCCATCACAACAATCAAAAAAAACTCACGTAGAGGAAAGACGCAATGAAGTAAATCCCTGAGAAGACCCATAAGCCTCAGTCAGCGTCCATTATTCTATAACTTACCGAATGTCGAAACCATGGCAGCAATCAATGTACCAACCGGGGGAGTGAAGAACGTCAAGATGACCTGCGTGACGGTCTTATTCTGCAGCTCGGTGGGGATGTTCTAATGGAAACAGGTGAGTTAATACAAAACGAAAATGGCAGAGAACATACAATGAATGCCTTGATCGTCAGCCAGAACGAACAGATAAGCAGGTAAACAGCCAAAAACGCATAGACCCTGTAAAAGATTAGCAGGGAGTGTGCATGTGCAAGATACTACTCACCAAAGTGTTACCGCATAGGCAGTGCGTTCGCCTTTGGGCCTGTTCCCTAGAGCGAGAACGAACTATGACAAATATGAATCGTCAATTCATTCCAATGACCACGCGACTCACTTGTAACGCAAGGAACGCGAGGTATATCCACTTGAAGGCCAGGTTTACCCAATGAGTCTGAACAACCCATTAGTAACATACCACCAAGTGCTTGTACGACAACACTCACGACATCGGCGGTGCCGAAGATAATGATATTTTGTGAAGGCAATAGGTCGATGATAATACTGAACGTCAACCAAATGTTGGCCAAAGCAAACCAGGAGAAGATCAACAAAAAGACATTATACTAGTAGCGAGGTGGTCAGTCCAACCCGATAACTTGGAAAAAAGATAACATACAAAAGCCTGGATATGGAAGAAAAACATCCGAATGATGCCATGGCCCGAACGATAGAGTTGGAAGAAATTCACGAGGCCATACTACGGAAATTTCAGAATAAATATCAGGCGAGATAAGTTGTGAGTCAAATACTTACAACCGAAGCAGCAAAAGAACCATTCAGCCAACGACGACGTTGACCAATCAATTCAGCCGCGGACTCTGGGACATCTGTCTCTGCCTTGGAGG
This sequence comes from Harrya chromipes, assembly GCA_038091155.1. Taxonomy (NCBI): domain Eukaryota; kingdom Fungi; phylum Basidiomycota; class Agaricomycetes; order Boletales; family Boletaceae; genus Harrya; species Harrya chromipes. The sequence continues at coordinate 2,540 of JBBPNX010000859.1, forward strand.
GCTTGACATAGGTTAGAGTCCAGCGGTCCCCAACCTTTGCAACCAACTCGAAACACAGAATACGATCCTCAGCCAAGAACATGTTCTTGGTGAAGATGTTCATGCCATAGATACCTTTTGCGCCAAGACGATCAGCAAGCGAGTGATCACCATGGAAATATTGTTCAAGAGGGCGCCCAAGAATCGCGCGATAGCGGTAGGCAGAAAAGGCACCAGGAAGCACAGACACATAACCGAAACTGCTTTCAAGTGGTTTATCTATCAGTGGGTGTCAGATCGGTTTCAAGACACGTTAACCAAAAAAAAAAAATTACCGAGAATGTTAGACATCTTGTACTCGAAATTTTGTGCGGCAACCAGGGGGTTCAGAAGCTTTCTACCCCCCTCAATCATGGCGTGAATTTCACCACAGCATCCTCCTAGATGCGCGTCATTGTAGAAGGCCTCCCACAGGTAATAGATGGACTTGTGGCCGGGCTTTGTTCCAGCATCAATAAGGACACAGATTTCGGGCTAAAGGACGACATCAATCGACATGTGAGAAGTATATCGAATTCTCATGCCTTTAACATGCGTCCAATGGCATTAAAAAGCCAGCGATGAGAGTTGATCTTCTTCTGATTCTTGGCCTTCAAAACAAGAATAATTTGGACTGGAACTAAATTGTTGGGGTCGTTTTCATGAGGAAGAACCAATTGAGGTGTCGGGTCCACGGAAAGTTGGGTGGTGTACTATTGAGTCACGTGTCAAACAACACTCATTCGAGCTAAGAAAGCACACTGACCTCGAAAATATGGGCAACGGTATCTTTTCCATCCACCTGCTTCTTCATGACGCCATCCTGGTAGACACCTACGGTGGCCAAGATATCAAGGACACTCTTGTCCATTGGCTCTAGACCATCGACGATAAGAGCGACTGTAATCCTTTGCCAAGCTGGCAAACCCTCCTCTGCTGCTCGCCGCCAGTACTTGGACTGCTTGGTCTTGCAGATGTCACGGATGTTAAGCATAACACCATGTAGGGTGCGGGCGTAGAGTGTTTTGTCTTCATTGTAAGATGTGACAGCGATGAGCATCTCAGTCTGACGGTTGTAAAGCTTGGTACGCAATGACCACCCGTCGGCTTCGCTAAAGTCATCTGGATCGACGGTAGCAGCGCTGTACCGCATGTGGCTGATCGGGCGTTGATCAGCATTCGTGAAACGATAGAAACAAGATCCACTCACGAAAATTCCGTGGTACTAGTCATCGAATATTTTGCCTCGATAGCGCTGTGAACGGGCGTTGGAACTGGGTATTCCGTAATGAAATTTCCCTTGGTAAGCTTGACTTTGCGCGTCACACCGCGTTTGATAGTCTGGCGACGTCTCCACGCAGTTTCAACCCCATTGGTGGACTGCGACATGGTCGAGCCAGGACGAGCATAGGGATCACCGTATGCGGAGGGATCAACAGGACTACAGAAGATAGATGAATGAACTAGTTTCGACGCCCCGTGGCAACAGAAAATGACTTACCCTGGGGGGTAAAGACCACCAGGATTGTAGTTCTCACCTGCAGTCAAGGGGAGCTTTTCAGCATAGTCTTCGTCACCAAAGCTCGCACCACCAAACTCGCGGGGTAAGTTGGTAGTGCTTTCGAAAGGCGAGTTTGTAGCGCTGTCGTAGGTCCTGGGTGGGGGTTCTTGAAAATGGGTTTGACGGGGACGATCAGCAAAGGGATCCCCGTATGGTTCGCCACGCGATGGAGAGGACATGAGAATGGAAGCTGGCAGTGAGTGTAGAAAGACCTGTGAAAGGGAAAAAAGGCTTCAGTAGCGACCCAGGGTGTTCGGGCGGAAGGGAAAAGAGGGTGGTTGGTTGTCGAGACCTCGAAGCAACGGTTTTGTATAAGTCAAAATGGAAACAGGCGATGTTATACACCGCCTGCGTCGAGACCTCTGTCACCCCTCTGCCACTTCACATCCACAAACAAAATATATATTCCAAGTAATGATGATGGTTGACAGAAAAATGATTCATTTGTGTTGTGTATCCTCAGCGAGTTCATTTTCTATAAGTATGCATCCAACAATTCGTATCCATGCACCGAGGACCCCCGGATTTCCATCGCCGCAGCCAACAACCGCCGTTGTCGGCACGCTAGCCGCATAAACCCACAGCGCACTGAGCGCAGTTGGTGTTCCATTTATGGAATCGCCACAGCAACAATATTTACCGTGCTCTTGAGCCAGGATAGTATGAGTGGACGACCAACCACTGGCAGGGTATTTGACATTCGTGTTGCCACAACCTTCGTGCCTGCCCTTGCCACAAACAATCCTGCTCGTATGCTTGTCTAACAAAGGGAAAGGTCCATGCTTCAACGGATTGGTTGGAAACGGAACAATGCCTGAAGGATGTACAGACTATCATTGAGAAATCCACTTTCGTGTCCATGTAAGCGATGTGGTGAACGATTAATGATTGACAAGTTCAGAGCAAGTTATCGAAATCGTCAATCGGTTCGAGGTCCATACAATGCAATACAGCGTTGCTCAAATGCTTTTACCATATGCTTTGAAACCTGTCCGAAGAATGTCGCAGAGATAGTGGCATGCGTCGGGTTTGCGAATGCGAAGGCAAGCTCCAGAGTGACCAATGTCGGTCCTTGGTCAGGCAAGGCTTCAGAAGCCGAGGTCCCCACAGAAACTCCCGGGAGCGACGTCGCAAGATGGGCCGAGGAGGGGGATACCGACCGCAAGCGCCAGATCGTGGACAGGGTTTTGAACAATGGGCTTGAGGATGAACCTACTGCCTGGCATATCAAAGTATCAGTAATAGGTAAGGGGACGGAAGGTACAAGCTAAAAAGTAATACCTCCACAAATTCATGCGGTTGGCACGTAACAGTGCTGACGTAGCTTTCCTTGAACGCCAGGAAGCCGACTGTAAGCTCAGCTTCCATCACCGTGATCCCGTCCTGCCTCGTTTTGCTTTCAAGTATTTTTGAACCGGTACAATACGGCACGAAATTCGAATAAGATTCTACGTCTGCAATGACTTTATACAGCTCACTGCGCCGGTACCTGCGTGGCCATGCGTAAGTGAATCATAGAGTATCAATGGAAACCATCGTACGGAAAAATCTTGCGTTCATGATAGCTTTGTGTCTTGGCCTCGTTACGGGGAAAAGAGGGAAAGCTGGTCAAGTTGAAGAATGATCTCCTCCCTTGCTCACCATATGAAAAGGTGGTGACGCGTCGAAAGGCTCTCATCATTTCAAAACAACGACGCAGGGTTCCAACTCGTTGCCCGACCCGCGGATGCGGCAGTCCCCGGGCTCCTCGCATCACACAATTTCTACCCCTCACTGAGCATGACGAAAGATGAAGCAACCATTTTGTCAGCCCGGGCCATGTACAAGTCGGACTTATGCTGCGATATTCAGCAGTTCTCGTGTTGATGTTAGGTGGCTGCAGTATAAATGAGGTCCAACGCTGAACGAATGATTGTCAAATGAATCAATGTAATGAGTGCGATGGATCAACACATGATATTAGAATGTTAGTGGATTGAAAATTGGGACCACCCGGCCGAAGGGCTAGTGAATAGGTGTTTCCGGTGGTCATCTCCGTCGTAGTGCACGAGATCTAGATTGTTCAAGACAAAGAAATCACACCACCAGACCCTGACATGAACAAAAAATTGGGCGAAAACGATGTTCGCTCGGGTGTACTTCACATTTTTCAGCCGACATAAGGATATCTCTTCGCACACAAATTACAAGTGATGCAAGCATACTTATCCAGCAAAATCGGCACTCTCGGTACAATCTCTTGCGATCTACAACAACTTAAATTAGTGCCAGTCAGAACCACACGGCGTCAGCGATCTCACATGTCCTTCATGTCCACATTTGTAGCAGGTCTTATTCTTGTTCCCTCCGGAAGTCGATACCCCGTCTGCAAAAGCTGCACCCGCCGCAGCAAGACAATCCCTGGAGGTGATATGAAGTCAGTTTCCTCATAAGCATAACGAGGGGTGATTTCTACCTAGCCATATGGTTTGGACCTCCACAGCGATAACATTTTACGGGAGGTAAAGTCGATGTATTTAAGGCACGTCCTGGAGGCGGCATGCGAGATGCAAATCCAACACCCGCAATCCCCGTTGCGCCGCTGGTGCAATTACGGGCGATGTGGCCAAAACGCCCGCAGGTCTAGTAGGATGAGTGGGCGGGTATTACATTGGGAGATCTCGCTCACGTAGCATTTCTGATTTCCACCCTGGATTCTCAAATTAGGACATTCGGCTTGAATGTGTCCTACGCCACCGCAGGAATAGCACTGCTTGGCCGCGACGCTTCGTGGTGAAGGACAAGCTGAGGACTCGTGTCCTGGCTGGCGGCAATTGTAACAGAGACGTTGCTCAGACGAGCAATTCTCGGCAATATGGCCCACTGCGTGATTATCACTGTTAAAATGAGAAACACCTTGAAGGGCGGATGCACTCACAATTTCCACATTTGAAACATCCCTTCCGCGAAAACTGGTACGCCATATCTAGATCCTACGTCGGGAAGCACATTAACGTCCCAGAGTAAAGGAGAGGGTCGGCGCCAACCTCTGCTTCCCACTTCCGACTACCACTTTACCTCTCTTCCCACCTCCTTTAGCGAGGATGAAGATGTCGATGATGGTTTCGAGCCGCCAATGGGGAAACGAGAGAGTAGTTACCAGTCACAATTTCACCTGCCCTAAATCAAGAACCCTGTGGCGCCGTGTCTGAAATGACGCGGACTGTCACTGGCAACAGTTGTGGAATGTCACCGCGTTCTGAGGCTTGTTCCGAGTAACATGGACATCGCCCACCGGGCTGGAGTGCACCGTTCACCCTCTGGAGCTTCATTCCAGCAGTAAAACCATCATGTACCATTTCCGTTGCATTTCCGAACAATCACCTGTCCTATTCTGCTGCACGTCCATAGTAAGTAGATCTCGGACCTTCTTATCGATGGCATTCATGAATGAGTGCTTCATCATGCTGTCTTACTTACCACTTTCTGATGATCTGACTCAACATTTTGGTGCCCTTAAAAAGAAGATGTCATAGAAGGGCCTACTTTCTCTGGGACCCACAATCCCCCCCGAGGATCATCATCGTCACACAGGTAATGTATGCCGTATACCTTACCATACTCGCACTCATGCAGGCGGTTCCGCTACATATAGGTCCTGCCTCCCAGCGTGGAGCCGACCTTAGTCCGCTCGCGTCCATCGCGCTTCTTGTGAGGGTGCCGAGCGACTTCCCGTTAGGTCTGTAACCGCCACTCCCTTGGTCCCATTCAATTGCCCTCAACGCGTCACACAGACCAACTTGGTTCTTCCGTGACGCCGTTCTACATCCTCGCAACAAGTGTCGTAACGAGCGACCTAAGCACGGCTCAACGTATGGAAGGAGGAGACTGTGTAATGATCCCGAGTCGGCCCATAGGTACTCTCCCCCTACGGATTACGCTTCTATGTGTTCGTATGAGACATGCATATCAATGGTCACATGCGCTTGCGCCCTTGTCACGCCCCGACTTTGCCCGATCGTGTGTGGGTTTCGTCTCGGTCGTCCCAGGATCACCTGTGTCATATTAATGTGGTCTTGGACGACCACGCTGCACTAATAATTAAATATTCTCGGAGCGAAGGTCTCGAAGAACCGAATTTTTGTTGGGAAAATAGAAATAAGTCTCACCGAGTACTAGTAGGTGACAAGTAAAAAGCCGTTCAACGGCCTTATTCACATCAGTTGAAACGGATCCAGGCCGGGTTTCAAATCAATCCTCCGGCTCTTCCGATAAACCGTAAATCAAGATGTTGACCTTATCCATGAGCAACAGTTGGGTATAAAATTAGCAGCTCACATGCGTGTCCGGCACGGCCACATCGGTCATATTCTAAGCTGCTCTAATAAGTTGAAAGCAAGTGACCGATCACCGACTCTTCGCCGAGTCTCACTCGGGTTATAACTGACGAGAGCGAGATCAAGATGCGACTAAACTTTAATATGGAGCCTTCACTCCCTCGACTACTTAAAACTGCACCTTTTCTCAGTCACTGGTTGGGTTATCCCTCGTCTCCTCCCAAGCCTCTCCTTCCTTACGCTGTCGTCTTTTGGTCGTTTATCGCTGCCTTTTGTGGAGTGTCCGTGATCCAGGCTCCCTTCCGTGCGCATTATTTTGTGCAACGGGCAGTTCCATCAGTGATTGCTAGCTATGTAAGAGTTGACTTCTGTTGCACACCTTATCGTTTTTCACCAACACCGCGAATATTGACCGATAGGGTGCATCAGCTGTTTTGATTTATGGCGCTATTGATAGTCCTCTGGCGCAACCCAGAGCGCTTATTGGTGGTCATTTCATTGGCGCGTTGATCGGCATATGTATATCAAAACTATTTCAATTTTTACCTTCGGAGCGGTATATCGAGTTGCAGTGGTTGGCTGGCTCCCTCTCAGTCGCACTTGCCCTCGCAGCTATGCAACTCACCAAAACGGTGCACCCTCCCGCTGGGGCAACGGCCCTCTTGGCAGCCGTCAACCAGGAAGTCATCGACCTATCTTGGTATTTGCTTCCGGTCGTCCTTCTGTCATCTACACTCGGTCTTGCGGTGGCATTGCTCGTAAACAATATACAACGCAGGTATCCTGCGTTTTGGATCACGCCGACACTGGCAGTTGGGCCCGGGCCGCTTCCGGCTGCACCGCCGGAACCTCCAGAGGGCCACGCGGACGACACATCTCCTGTCGACGTATAAGAACTATGCTACGAATTTAAACATAGATAGGTCGGTTCCTCGGGCCTTTCCCCCTGTCAGTTTCCTACTCACCCAGAGTGTCAGATCTCGTAGACCATTACCTAAACATCAATGCGATGTAATGTTTATAGATGCCAGTTTGAACACGACGCTTATTGGTCGAATCCACATCGTCTTGTGTGTACCACGAGGCCGAATCGTCCGTATCAAACAACCCTCAACCCACCCTATTTCCCCAAGTCTGCTTTTACCTCACCCTCTGCCCAGGGTTGGAGCATTACCCCGTGATCATACCAAAGACGTCGTCACTTTCAACGACTCCTGTTTTCCACGCGGCATCTACGTGCCCTGTGAACCATGGGCCACAGGTATCCTGCATTCTTGCGTCACGAAACTTGTTGCCCATAACCCCATTAAGCGGTAGAAAAGAGTCCAGTTGACGTTGTCTCGGATTATTTTGTCCACTCTTTCACTCTCTGTCATGTCGCCGGTGAGTGATGTGAGCCAGTATTCTCAACGAACCTTGTTGGGTGACTTCCCTGTAGGTAAGGATCCCTTCGCGAGAAGAGTATCTTCTTTTGGCCAAGGTTGCTGAAGAGGCGGAGCGCTACGAGGGTGCGTAGGTTATCATCGCTGTGAGGTGCTCGACTGCGGGTCGCTCATCCTGTTGAAATTCAGATTTGGTGGCGCAAATGAAAGGTCTGATTCAGACCTACGGTGCCTTGACTATCGAGGAACGCAACCTCCTGTCTGTCGCCTACAAGAACATCACAAATGCCCTTCGCAGTAGTTGGAGGATCATCGATTCTCTCGAAAAGCTCGAGTCAAGTCGAACAACAGGTCGACACTCCAAACACCAATTGCAGCTGATTAGCCAACAGCGTACTCGTGTCGAGTATGAACTCGCCGAAGTCTGCAAGGACATCGTGAAGCTGCTTGATGACTATTTGCTGTCAACGGCCGAGCCCGGCGAAGAGACAGTGTTCTATTACAAAATGTGAGAAAGATGGTAGAATGCATCGCCTCAGGCTCGAGTTTGTCCTTAACCGGTCTGTTTTGACAGGAAGGGCGATTACTTTCGCTACTTAGCCGAGTTCGCACAGCAGAGTGACAGGAGTAGCTATTCGGATCTTTCTCTCGCTGCCTACAAGCATGCATACAAGCATGCGTTGGCGAAGCTTGAGCCGACACATCCCACCAGATTGGGACTAGCCTTGAACTTCGCGGTCTATTACCACGACGTCCGCAAAAGCCCAGAACGTGCGTGCCATCTAGGGAAACATGCATTTGACGAGGCGGTCACTTGCTTGAATGAATCCTCATCTGTCCAAGTCATGCGAGACTCGATGATGATTCTGCAGTTGTTGCGGGATGATTTGGTGATATGGTCCGGAGAAATGCAAAGAGGTAAGTCTTTCATTGATCTGTTTTTTCAGCTTCTGATCCGTTCTGCATCATGGAGCTGAACACTCTGTGGCCGGGTAGAATATTGGTTCCTTTCGTCTCTTAGTATTCGGACCATCCTTGTCGCATCACTAGTGATCTTTTGTAGGCATGCTGTATACGTTATTTATAATGATTTTCTTGTGGATCCCGCAGTACTCGTGGGACTGAGCTGTCTTCACAACCCCTTAGCTTTTTTGGGCGAAAGTAGCAGCCACTAGGAGCGGGAAAACCAACGTCGCGTCAGCAAAGACCTCAAGAGGTAGATCCGTCAGCGTTGAGGTGAGGGTAATTGGAAGGAGACAATACCTTGACTGATTCCGCATTCGCACGGATCTTCCCCCACGAAACTGCTTCGTCCGGTCGAGCACCAGAATCAGATCCATCAAATTCTTGACCCGTGTTCTATACTAGGTGGTCAGCAAGCATCAGGGATGACGAAGGCAAGTCTAACGATGAACACGGAGTAGTCGGCCCCGTTTCTCTGCAAGGGGTCAGCGGAGCATTAACTAATTGAAGACGAGGTTGCCTACAATTAACATGGCGTTTGCAATCTGATGTTTACAGACTCCACCACCAAGAATGATCATTCCCGCCTTCTTTGACTTGCGAGATAGCTCGTTCAAGGCACGAATGTCACCCACAATATCAACGATGAACCCTGGAGATCGGAAGGAATGGAAGTAAATCATGTCTCCTATCGAACCGTCGGTAAGAGCAGGGCAGAAAACCGGAATGTCGTTCTGGAGTACTGTGAATCAGCCTCGTTCTGAGAGGGCCAAAGAAGCTCGTGTAGATTGGCATTGCATTCACTTTATAAGCCCAATAATACACAGATTCTTCATTGTTGATTTCCCTTCCCAAACGTCGAATGAAGGCGCTGGGAGTCCATACTTGACCGGAAGTTTTCTGCTCCTCTAACATGGAATCCAGAATGGGGATGAACCAGTCCTCGAATTTGCAGTAGTTATCGTTAGGCACGACAAGGTTCCCGACGCGATTGAGGCCTCTTTTTCGAAGATCTGCGCCATCCATATCGAAATCAGCGAGGTATGTTTTGTCGAGGCACTTGATGAAGTCCTCTTCGACCCCGCCCGCGGTGGTCACGATCGCTGAGACGTGTTTATGTCTCACAAGGTAGAGAATGATCTCGCGTAAACCGGAGGAGATGAGATTTGAAGTGTAGCCAAGGAAGATGTTGCAGCGCGTTTGGGCTCTTACTTGAGGATCGGTATAATCATCTGACTCATCTGATGAGATAGGCTCGTCTGAGAGACGCCATTTTCGCTGGAACGATTTGCATAAAGGTCAGATGATATGCAGGCAAGTGCAGCGTACCATGCGATTGACGATATCGATGGCCTTCCCTAGGCTGGTAGCTTGGAATCCAATCCGCTCGTAACTGCTCAGGAGATCCTGGAGCGACAGAGACTTATCAAAATCTGGTCCTTTTACTGAGATCGCGGTATCGGGAAGTGGTTCTGATCTTTTGAGTACTGCGGCTGCCGCTCCCGCTGGAATCTGGGAGTCCATGATAGAGCAACTGGGTTACTGTATGGTAGTAGCGGTGCTAGTCTATGTCAGTGGATACCGTCGCGGCAAGTTCCGTTGACCTTCAAGGTGGTAAATGCGGCATTACTCAGTCCATTCAAATATTCACTACTCGCCGTAACTCTAACCGGGACATTCTATAAGCCCATGGACCAAGAAAGACCCGCTGTCGACGCGCAGTCCGTCGAGTCTTCGGGCGTGCAAAACGACGAACCCATTCCAGTCTCGCCGGCGGAGGGTGTCCACGTCCCCTTCGATTCACAGTCCCACCCAATCCCTTCCCCACTTCCTCCGATGTCGGGGAATTCTGGTCATGAGGACGTCTCGGTAGACAGGCAAGATGCTTCGGACCCAGTCAACAACCCACAAACGAGCTCTACAGATTCACCAGCTGTCGCCAACGAAGTCAATCGCATAGCCCCGCCAACTGACGCTCCAGTTGAATCTCCAGTCTCTTCCAAGTTCGACTCTCCGTCCCTCTCAGAAGGGCTACGCCACGCAAGTCGGTCTTCGTTACCTGCTGTCCCTACCCACGTTGGGGAGTCAAACGGTCATAGCGAACCATTGCCCCGGACACCGACTAGTGCAGCTAGTCCAGCGCATAAGCGTTCCTTAACGATGTCCACGGGACATACTGTCTCTGTTGTCCTTATATCGTCCGCGTTGGAGACGATATTGTCCTCGAAAGAGGCAAAACGCTCCGCCCCTTTGCGTGACAGCGCGCAGAATGCTCTGGAAATGGTCAGAGCAGAGAGGGGAGGTGACAGGCCACGAGAAATATTCGAACCTCTTCGACTTGCTTGCGAGACTAGAAGCGAAAAGCTCATGATCGCTAGCTTGGACTGCATCTCTAAGCTGATCTCATATTCCTTCTTCGCCGAGGAGAGCTCTCCTCGGCG
>JBBPNX010000860.1:0-13202 GCA_038091155.1 Harrya chromipes
CTCCTGGACGACGGACAGTAGTGTAGTACGCTCCATTTCGATATTTCCGTGCCGAGACGACCTTTACTTCCACTTACTCCAACCCCTCATATCAGCAATCATGGGTCGCGTATTGTTGAAGGTCCATCACCGTTATCTCTCGTGTCGTGTACAACAACTGACTTGCGCGGTTAGGTCATTATTCTCGGGGACAGCGGGTAGGTGGCGTACTTTGCGTTTCGATGGGTACCACGTCTCAATTTACGGTCCTGTACAGCGTTGGAAAGACCTCACTCATGAACCAGTATGTGAACAAGCGGTTTAGCAACCAATACAAGGCGACTATCGGAGCCGACTTGTGGGTGTGCTCGTCTTGGTGACAATCCATGTTACTAAAGGTCGTCTAGCCTTACCAAGGAAGTCATGGTGGACGACCGGTTGGTCACGATGCAGGTACGCTTCGTTTTGATGGCTAGTTGGCGTCGTGATGCTAGATGACGTGGACAGCTCTGGGATACGGCTGGGCAAGAGCGCTTCCAGTCTCTTGGCGTGGCCTACTACAGAGGCGCGGATTGTTGCGTGCTCGTGTATGATGTCAATAGCGCAAAGTCGTTCGAGACCCTGGACAGCTGGCGCGACGAGTTTCTCATCCAAGCAAGTCCACATGATCCGGAGAACTTCCCTTTTGTTGTCCTGGGTAATAAGATTGATGTGGAGGAAAGCAAACGACAGGTATGATAATGTTTGGTCGAGTGTGAGCGCATCCACACGATATTGCAGGTGACGCAGAAGCGGGCCATGACATGGTGTCAATCCAAGGGCAACATCCCTTATTTTGAGACATCTGCAAAGGAGGCTATCAACGTGGAACAGGCCTTCCAAACGGTGTCCAAGAATGCGTTGCAACAAGAAGCAGAGGAACAGATGTGAGTTGTTTCTGCTCTTGTTGATGAATTGACTGAGCGTTGCGACAGGTATGTGGATTATCCGGACCCTATCCAAATCGATCGGGAGAGCACACAGAATTATGGGTGCAACTGTTAATCTGGACAATGGATTTTTGTTATTTCTGTCATGCTAGCGACGTGTGCCGCCGCCTGTTACCCCTTTGTGACACTATTGAGTGTTTAATTTACTGTCTGCATCGCTGAGATATCTTGTGCCCAAGACGAGTCTTGTACAGCGACGATATGACATAATAAGCAGATAGCGGGTGATACATGACGATGATACGAGTACAAGAGTACAGCTCGCCCCTCATAACTTGAATGTCGCCCTCGAAAACACCACCTTGGCCGAAGCTGCATCATCGACGAACCAATAAATCTGACCGGGATGAGCAGGTTTGACGAGTGACGCGGGAAGGCCGTCTTCCTCTGGTGTGTCCAGAATGCGGGGGAGTGTATCCACCTTTCCCTCTCCGGTAGCAACAAAAGCGACGCGAGAAGCGTGATTGAGGACGGGGAAGGTGAAGGTGATGCGCTTTGGAGGTGGCTTTGGAGAGTCGTCGAGTTCCGCCACCCACCTGTCACTGTCCTTGAGCAATTCATGGCCTGGGAAAAGCGAGCCGGTGTGGCCGTCGGGGCCGACTCCGAGGAGGATAAGATCAAAGACGGGGAAGCGAGCCGAGTCCTTTTGTGCAAACTCGCGGATAAGCTCCTTTTCGTAAGCATCTGCAAGTTCTTCGAGATCGTCCAAAAGGGTTGTGTCGATGGTATGAATATTTGCGGGTGGGATGGGGACGTGGTCGAACAACTCGGCCTGGCAGAGATTGTGGTTTGAATCGGGGTGATCAAGGGGGACGACACGCTCGTCGGCATAAAAGACTTGCCTGTGGACGGATCAGAAAGGGGGCGTGGAGTAAGCGAGAGATGTGTACCATTTGTCCCACTTTGCGGCAGGGTCGCCGATAAGGGCCTTGAGCATCTTTGGGAGTGAACCACCAGATAGGGCGATAGTAAATCTGCCCTTTTTCTCGATGGAATCCCTCTGAGCCTTGAGCACAAATGTAGCAAGTGCAGTTGTGAGTTGAGAAACGTCTGAGAACGAGAACAAGACGGGCGCGTTCGGTGGTTGATGCATTTTGAACGGTTAGTCGTCTCAGGGGAAAATTCATGATCATTATAAACGTCACCGTACAAATATATACAAACTATGACCCAAGCTCAGGGAACACATTCAACACGATCGCATCTACCAAAAACAAGGCTAAATGTTGATTGCACGCTCCATCACTCAGTGCATCTACAACGGTGGTCACCGCAGCATCCCCAAGCACGATCGACGGGAACTGCTCAGTCATTCGCTTGACCAGCCGTTCGCGGATCACCACCTGTTCCTCTGCCGTAGGATCCACCGGTGCGGGTCCAGGGTATCCATTCGGAAACAGCGTCCGCTCCGAGATCCGCACGACAGTGAGCATCGACGACGCCGAAAGCACATACGTGTACAGCAGGTAGCACAGCAGTCTGTCCAGACGACATCAGACTCGCCACAAGACCAAATCGAGCAAACCCACTTGTTCATGAACGTCTGGAAAGAGCGGCAGAAGAGCGACGCACATTGAAATATGGCACTGGCAGCAAGTCGGTCCCGAACGCAGAGTACTTCTGATATCATTTCCAGTGGACCACGCGTGAAATCGTGGGAAACGACAAGCTTGCTTTCGGGATCGGGGGTCGACGTCGTCGATGACGGACCGAATGGAGATGCGGTCCTAGAGGAATCGTCCCCTGCCCCCGAAGATGTTGTCTGGACCGACCCATGTGATGGACGAGTTTGGGAACAACTAGTTTGGTTTACGACGGGAATGATGTAGATGACTTGCTTGTACGCGTGGATGAGCGTAATACACGCTCCAGATAATCTCTGGATGGTCGAAAGTAACAACACAATAATACTCGATTTGGAGGAGCGAGAGTTGTTCGCAGTCGTTGAAACGGATGGCTAAGGCGATGTGAGGCGTAGTGTTTAACCACGATATCAAAGCACACACACCTGCTCAGGTGACGCGTCCGGAGAAGGACCAAGCATGTCCAGCACCGTCTTCTGGAGAAACCATGGCTGGGTTATGCGAGGGATAACATCCTTGACCACGACCTTGAGTACGATTTCTCTGACAATACACCTCTCGGCTTCCGGTGCGTAATCCTCACTGGGAAGGCATTCTTTCAAGATGTAGTCGAAAATCTGTCGAAAGTATTCTTCGTCTATGGTCCCATCGGGAGATATTGCCATGTGGGGTTGCAGTTGATGAAACAGCTGGGGGAACGATAACGCGCCTCCGGTGGCATATGACGTCGATATCTTGGAAGCAGCCTGACGGTAGTCCCTGAAATGCTGCGTGATGAGGGCTGGAATGTCACCAAAGACGAGCAGTGAGAGGTCTGCATCAAGAATGCGCCGCTCAAGCGAATGGATGACATGTGTCACGATGCTTGTGATCTGGGGAAGGAACTCTTTATCATATCTAGTAAGCTTGGTCCACCAGACATTGATAAAGGCGCGAAGGGCGAGAGCTATAAGGTCATATACCTCCTCGTTGAGTTCGGGTGGACAGCCAGGCGAGAGGAACAACGGGGGTAAGTCTGAGCCTGGCGGAAGGTGAGGGAAGAGGAGACGTCTCGCGAGAGTTGCGTGTTGTTGCTGGCGTGCGTTGTAAGAGACTGTCGAGGCCGTCGAACGTGTCGAGCGGACGGGCTGTGGTGCCATCCAACGACGACTTGCGCACGCTCAAAATATCTGCCGTAGTTGTGACTAGTCAAGGCCGTATAAAACCGAAGTAGCATAAAGTGCTACACATCTTCCTCCCAGTCCCCCATGTTGCGTTCCCACCTCCATTCCGCATCGGCGCGATCAGCTAAAACCGCTCAGGCCAAGGTCTACTTTGCATGGCGACCCTTCTCTGCGTCTGCGTCCACGGCCCACCATGATATCCAGGTATTTTTTTTCCTTGGCCATTTGCGCAACCTCTGCACACCTTTCCTCAGCCCTCCCAGCTCACCGTGACGCGCACGACGAGTCCAGGTCAATTGCCTCACTCCTCGAAACTGCTCTTCGGTCGGACCTTTGTACGTCACTGTTTCATTCTGTTACCATTTGCGGTCCATTCAGCCTATCTGCTTCTGCAGTCGGATCATATGTTGCGGATAAAGTGGTCCGAGATGACCGGGTGGTCTGCGCCTTCCATCGAGCCCTGTGAGTTATGCCACCTCTTTTGCATCGATTTACCTCTTGACATGTCCTAGTTTCCACCATCAACCTCACGCCCGCTGCCACCGTTCTCCACTATGCTCAGGCGCTCTTCGAGGGCATGAAAGCTTACAGACATAAGGATGACACTGTCACAATGTTCCGCCCCGATATGAACATGAAACGGATGAACAATACTGCGAAACGTTTGGCACTACCGGTGAGTCGATTTTGCGGTTTCGAATTCTTAGCTTGATCTATCTACGTATAGACTTTCGATGGCGATGCCCTCGTCGAATGTATCAGGCAACTCGTTTCGTTGGAACGTGATTGGATACCCCAGGAACCAGGTCACAGTCTTTACATTCGGCCCACCATGAGTCAGTCATTACTATTTGTCCTGTTTCGTATTGGCTGATGGATGTCGCTTCAAGTTGGTACCAACGGGACTCTCGGAGTTCAACCACCAACTGAAGCACTCCTTTTCGTAATTTGTAGCCCTGCAGGCCCTTACTACCCACAAGGTTTCAAACCCGTGGCCTTGTATGGCACAACAGACTCGGAGTATATCCGCGCTGCTCCTGGAGGTTTGCTGTCCCTGATTTCGTTGACATTGCATGGCTGATTCTCTGGTGGATAAGGTACTGGTGCTTACAAGTTGGCAGCCAACTACGCCCCTGGTGTAGTGGCCCAGAAAACTGCTGCGAAGGCGGGCTACGCCCAAAATCTCTGGCTTCATGGGCGCGAACATTGGCTCACTGAGGTTGGTACCATGAACACGTTCGTCGTGTTCAGGAGAGAGGACGGTGGTAAGTGAATATGATTTCTAAATGAGCGTTGTATAGAAACTATTTCTTGCAGTGACTGAACTCGTGACACCTCCTCTCGATGGCATGATCCTTCCTGGTGTGACCCGTGATTCGTTGCTCGCCCTCGCGCGGAATCATGCTTCTGGAGGCAAGCGGCTCCATGGTCTACCCACACAACTTAAAGTCTCCGAGAGACCCGTGTGTATGGGGGAGATCATCGAAGCGTCCAAGGCTGGACGGCTTGTCGAGCTTTTCGGTTCGGGTACGGCGGCGGTCGTGACACCGGTGGAAAAAATTGGATACATGGGTGGCGATGTCGTTATTCCTACTGGCGAGGATGGGATGGGACCCGTCTCGAGGCCTCTTTGGAAAGAGCTCGTGGGTATCCAGACGGGCGAGATTGCGAGCGAGTGGAACTTTGTTGTAGATTAGACTACCAAGTGACTCGGACAAAGGGGTTACCAATGGCTTAGTCATCTTTTAGTAGTGATAAGCAAAGCAATGTTTTGAACGACTTGGAAAGCTGGATCTCAGTGATGCTCTACGACTCGGCCAGTGTACAACATCTCAAGCCATGGCTCGTTCGCACTCTCGGTCCAATGTTTGTCCTTTCTTTCTCTTATTTCTACCACTCACAATCCATCAGATGCGACGCAGAACCAGCCGCCCTCGCTGAATATGTCCTCGCCCTCCTCAAGCACAACCTACCCGAAGCCGAGATGCGCAAGGAACTCTCAGTTCAGCTCGAAGAATTCCTCGAAAAAGGTATACACCTCTTCCAACTTGTGCCCTTTCGCCACTCACACCTGCCTCAGAAGGCCCTTCATTTATAGATACATTATTTACCGTCCTAAGAACCAAGTCATATCTTCCATATACCACCTCCTCGCCTCCATCACAGTCCTCGTCACCTAATCCTCATCCCACTGACGCTGGCATCCCAATACCTCTCGACGGTTTGCTACCCAATAACGCCTCTGCTCCGGAACGCGGTCAAAAACGCCCACTTGTAGACGACGACTGTGATTCACACCCTGCCAAAGTTCCTCGGTTAGGTGCCGACGGTCAGTTTTCACGCTACCCGGGCGTACGCGACGCTCGTTTCGCCGGCCAGTGGGCACCGAGGAATGACCGAGGTCCGTTGAATGGCGTCGGCTCACCTATGAATGGACAACGTATTCAGACGTATCAACCACCAGATCAACGGAGAGGCATATGTCGGGACTACCACAGTACGTTTCCTTCCTTTGTCGAACCGCGTTCCGCTCAACACCGATACATAGACAATGGCTACTGCGCCAGAGGTGCACTCTGCAAATACAGTCATGGTGATGATGCATTTATTCCCTCGCAGCTCTTCGCAATGGGTGGTTCAGGTGGTCCAATGCCCTTTCTACCCATGTTTGCCAACGGCGCTATGCCTTTTGGTATGGTTGGACCGGGCGTTGCTTATGACCCTCACGAGGCGCGTATGGATATGCGACCGGGCGGGAACATGATGGGCACGAACGGGCGGGCTGCTACACCTCGTACACCTCTTCTTCCCCGCGGTCAGGAGGACGGTTCCCAGCCTGCCCGAGGTGAACTCCCCGTGATTCAGGATCTGACGCCTCAAGCTCCCGAGGACGCCACTACTGCAACTTCGCAACCTCCGCCGCCACAGGACGGGACAACATGGACCCAGGGTGTATCACCAACCCAGCAGCCGGATGCCATGGACGTCGACACAGTTGCCTCGTTACGGCCAGTCCGTATCGGTCTTACAGGTGTTCGGGGTGGGTTCAGGGGAGGAGGAAGAGGAAGAGGAAGAGGAACGTTTGCCGGCGATGCACAATCATTCCGCCCAGAACGTCGGAACGATAAAACGCTTGTCGTCGAGAAGATACCGGACGACAAGCTTTCCCTCGATATTGTGAATAATTGGTTTAAGCGCTTCGGCACGGTTACAAACGTCGCAATCGATCACCCTACCACAAAAGCGCTGGTCAGTTTTTCGGACCACAGCGAAGCACACGCAGCATGGAAATCGGAGGATGCTGTGTTCGGTAATCGATTTGTCAAGGTGTTCTGGCATAGACCGATGGAAGGTCATGGTCAAAAGGGTGCGCGCATGCTGGCTGCATCTGCGTCATTGGTTGCAAGTATCGCTACACGAAACGCGACGCCCGCCACTCCTGTAACAGGCATTCCACCCACGGCAACTCCTCGCAAGCCAATCGCGGTTCCTAATGCTGCAGCTGAGCTTGCTGTGAAAGAAAAAATTTTGCAAGAAAAGATAGCAGAACAGAAATCCCTCATGGCATCTTTGGCGACGGCTTCTGGGGAAGAAAAGAAAACCATTATGGCCCGCCTCAGAAAGCTTGGTCAGGAGATGAAGTCACCATCCCCAGCGCCAACACATGGAGAAAGCTCGTCGCATTCCGCATCTGCAACACAACAGGCTGCAAGCTCCGCGGGACCTCTCGGCCAGCATGACGAAGAAAGAGAGAGGCTCGACAAGGAACCGGATCTTCACGCTGCTACAGGTGGTGAGTCTACGGAAGAGCTCCAGGCTAAACTAGCGAAGCTCAAAGAAGAGGTGCGTGTGCGCGTTCACTTTGATGCGACGCGAGTGCTGAGTGTGACAAAGGCTGCAAGTTTGGGCATTCCCGAGGGTGGAGATTATACTAGTGGAGGATCATCATACCGTCCTTACCGAGGACGCGGCCGTGGCGCGCGCAGTGCATACTTTCGGGGCGCCGGGAGAGGCGCTTCCCGTGGTAGCATGAAGCTTGATAATAGACCCAAAAGGTTACTCCTCAAGGGAGTACGGGAGGATGCTATTCCCGCCATACGGGAATGGTATGAGGTATGACTTGTTTCATATCGGTTCCGGAGGCGGTCCACTCAAGTATTGTTTTCCCTCTTTAGACGTTGGGTCCACTCGAAGCAGTAGACTCTCTTGGAGACGAGGAGGTGCTCGTCAGCTTCCGCACAAGAGCTGCCGCTGAGCAAGTTCGTAATCTCTCAGATTGCCTTACTTCTGTATCCTGATGGGCTATCCAGGCACTTGCCAAGGGTAGCAACATCCCAGCTATAGGCCCGATACAAATATCCTGGCATTTGAGTCAACAGTCGTTCCCGAGTTCCCGAGCCTTCACTGTTCCATCTTCTCAGCCTAACCCCAAGGAGAACGGGTCAGAAGATGCACCAATCCAACAAGACCATTTATCATCGCGCCGCCAGGAAGAAGAGGTTGTCGCGAGCGGATGGGGTGACGGTGATGAGGACGACATGGGGTTCTGATGACGAGTGGAATGCGGGGATGGTTCTGCGCATATCCCTTTTTTATCGCTCTTCTTCTGTTTGTATCTGCACGTCTCGGGGCTTTGCATGACAATGACCTACCGAAACAAGCCAGCCATAAGTCACTGGCGCATCGTGCATTGTGCATTGTGCACTCCATAAGTTTATTGAGTGATTAATTCGTAATCCAAAATACAGCAAGAGTACAGGCTATCTACAGTGAGTCGGGCGAGTCCAAGGCGTGAGGTGAATTACAAGAATAAGTAGAATGTGGGATACAAGTCGTATGCGCGAGTGATCGTCCTATCATGATACACAGACATCCGTTCGTGAGAGAGTCGTTACTTTACCGCGAATAGCGTCCTATATTAAAGGGAGCGATAGTCCAATCTGGAGCCAAAAAATAGTCCATCACACCGCCTGCCAAACGTTACCATGTCGCGCGACGAACGGAGAGCGGCATCCTAGGAGGCCGCATCGACGTACTAGTGACCGCCAGCGCCTTCGACCACGGGAAACTCAAAGCGTGCGCGCCCATACTCGTCAGAGTTCATCGACTCCGGCGACTCGCAGAGTGGCTTATCAAGAAAGATGCCAGTCGCGCTCGCCGACATCGACGTGTCAAGTGGACGCATCGCAGAGCGGTACGCAAGGGCACCACCAGGCCCCGAGTCGGCTGATGAAGCGGGGTCACGGGATACCAACGCACCGCCGTCCGCCCTCTGACCGGGATTGGCCTTGATCATAAAGAAGGAAGGCGGGACATCGAGACCCCGTTCGTGGACGGGGACGTTGTGGCTCGAGGAAGAATGCGTTTGGGACGGTTGGGAGGTGTCCTCAAAAGGGCAAGGAATGGAAAAGTCTCGCAGCGTCGAAAGGCGACTGTGGGCTTGGTTGGGTTTGGAAGGGATGGATGCGAGTGCGACTTGGGCGAGCGAGTTGGCGGAATCGGAACGCCTGCGTTCCTTGTGGTCACCACTTAGGTCGGTGGTGGAATTGCTTTGTAGTATACTTGGGCCGCGTTCGAGAGGAGTCTCGGATTGAAAGAATCGTCGGATGTCGTGGAAAGGATCGGTGGGATTTGGGGGGTGGTGGAATGCTGGCGTGGCTTCCTGGTCAACAGGAAAGTTTTGGCTCGGGGGAGACATGTAGAGTAAAGGAGAGAATTCCCCGTCCTGCCGTGTCCGTAGACGCCGACGTATCTTCCGTGGTGGCTGCGAACCCGCACTGTCAACGAATGAGTCGTCATCTTGAATGTGATGACGGTCCACTGGCATGTCCAGCGAGTCATCGGTGTGCTTTCGTTTACGTGACGCGACAGACGACTTCAAGACCTGATGCCTCTGCGAAGGAAGAAAATCCAACGATATCCGCCCATCGGAAGTCCCAGGAGAGTTCATTCGGACAGAGTCGCGACGGTGTGGCTGGGGACAAGGTACTGCGCCGTCAGTGACATCCATCGACGTGGACTCTGATCTTATCTAGAGAACACGAAGCAGTGCAATGCTGAGGATGTTGAGACCACGTCGATAATAAGAATGACTCACGGGACCGTCAATGTTCATCGAATGAGCGGACATCGAGGAAAAGTCTTTTACGGGACGTGACGAGGAACGGGGTGATGGTCCTTTGATGCTAGTATTTGTCCCTTTTATGAACCACCGTGGCCGACCCTCTGGAAGCACCTGAAGATGAAGACTCGCGTACCTTTCCTTGAAGGACCAGTTCACATCGTCACTAGGCCAACATTTAGACAAAACAACAAGGCGTGGATGGAGAGCGATCGCCTTTACCCAGGGACCCACAGGGACACACACTGGGGCTGCCTGAATACAATAAGAGAGAACACGACGCTGCCAAAGTTTCGTGATTTGTATATGAGCGCAAAACGATGCCAAGCCTTGGTCGTTGTGGCTCGGAGTCTACTTCAAGTTAGACTCGTTGTCTTTGCAACTCCTTTTGTCTTGTTTATGGATCGTAGCAACTCCGTGATACCTCCGTGATGCCGTACCGTCAGTACAAGTACAAGTACATGGACTGACAAAATTCGGCCTCAGCGACGATATTTCAGCTGGGCTGTGCAGAACATGGTGATCAGTCTGCGTTGGGAACTTGGCAGAACAGCGGAGTGGACATTGTCGTCACTTGTTCAATCTAGGGGCTACATAGCTCCATCCTTGGCGTGTTTATGGTTTTTTCTAGATTCGTTGTGAACGTTTGTCATGAATGAAGCTCAAGGCAAATATTGATGCCACTCAGGCTGATACTATAAACTCAACTCAATTTGGACTTTTGCAGATTCGATCCACGCCATAGTCTAGTCTGGACCCTCGCAACCATGCGAGGGCGTACCGTGGGTGTACCGCTTTCTGGAGAACCTAGTGGGGATAGGCTTGTTCTTGCACCGCTTAAGCGAACTCTCCGTATCCATGATGTTGATGAAACCGAGTTGGTTCGTAATCGTCTTATCTCGCCACTGGGTTCAACTTACACCCGGTGGGAACAGTGATTGCATATGCATATCGACGCAGACAAAAAGTTCCGTGTGTGTAGCCATTCGGGTCCCGTTACCAGTTCAACAGTGATCGATTGATCCTCGACCATCGATGACCCGGCTGCCAGTCTACGAGCTTGCTTCACTATCCCTGTTCCGTGCAACTCCTGCACAAGCGCTTGAGTCGCGCAGGAGGACTTGGCCTGAATGGGGAGGCGCACTTACCGAGGAACATTACCTAGAGCGCGACGATAAGATGGAAGCCATGGAACATGCCATAAATTCCAAGTGGATCACTTGGTAAGACATTTACTAGTAGTCCGATCTACAATTCAATTCGGCGGCTGATACGATATAGGGTCCTGGCGCCAAGAGACAGTCCAGAAACTCTCGATTTTGCGAGTGCTTGCGAAACGTTGGTACCGTTGACTGTCTGGCCGATAAGTAATCAGCTGGGCTAACCTCACACGTGCAATTAGATACAAACGAAGGGGAGTCGTTCGGTACAGCGGGTCAAGCGAAATGCATGAAGTCGCTTGCTACGGGGTAGCGTGTGTATTCACCCCACCTCACAAACGTGGAAAGGGATATGCGTCCCATATGCTGCGCTTGTTGCACTGGGTCACCGCAAGGCGAACATCAACATCTGAGTCCAACCTACCCCATTTCCCACAAGAATGGGGTGCACCGCCTCCCAAAGTCGGTGAAGTTGGGAACGGATTGTTCTCCATTCTGTACAGCACTGTCGGGGACAGGTTCTACAGAGAGACCGGCCCCGGGATCGAGAAAATGGGCGGATGGGAGGGAAGGCACTCCTTTTCGACCACTTGGCAAATTCCCGAGCAAGGAGAAACTGAGCAGGACATCGCAGGCGACAAATGGAGGTTGCTGAAGTATGAAGACCTAGACACTTTTTGGGCGAAAGACGTCCAGCTTATCCGCCACGTGGTGGAAAGTCTGCCTGCGTCGCATCCTGACTATCACGTCGAGAAACCTACTGCGTTTGTGACGTGCCTTCCTGACGAGGGCGTCGGGGCATTTCACATCTTCCGCTCCATGTTTGCGCTTGACAACGTCGTATCCATGGATATTTGGGGCATAGAAAAGGAAGGTAACCCCGACCAACCGACCTACGCCACATGGACAGTTGACACAAAGCCGCTTCCTCCGGTGCTCCTCATCACTCGACTGAGTGCAAGCGAAGCACATTTCCCAGCGCTTATTAAAAAAATTCAAGAAATTACCAGGAAGAACAGAATCTGGAAAATGGAAGCTTGGAATATACCCTCGCATCTCTTGGGAGGAGTGGCGAGAACAGGAGGAAAGACCTTTGCAAGGGAGAAACGACTACCTGCTATTAAATGGTATGGAGAGGGAGAAACCGCTGACGTAGAGTGGGTTTTCAATGAGAAGTATGTTCACCGTCATTCTTGGAAACATGACTTGACAGGATTCCTAGATTTTGCTGGTGTTGATGTGGGAAATCGAATATATGATTATCGTCCATAATTTAGTATCAAAAATGCACCAATGCCGGCTGAGCAATAACGCCACACAATCTATATTCATAGATGGATTCTACTCACAAGTTGAACGGAGCGCGTGCGTCTGATTGTTTGTAGAGACTGCATTTCCCATGAGTCCTGTTTTGTTTCTAGATTTAAACTAGGCGGTGTGAGCTTTTGAGGCCAACCCAAGGATCTTGTGCTAATATTTACGGATAGCGGAGTGGATGCGTGACTTTATCGGTAAGTTAGTTTGAATGCTCATTATATCGTTGGTTATCTGTGGGGCCAAACGTTCTACGCCAAATCACCTTCGTGTCATAGGCGCTCCGTCGCTGAATCTTCGGGTCGTGTGTACTATTCCAGGAGGGCCTGATAAGCCTCCTGAGTTTTCCCGTCAATAAATTCATGTGCACAATCTGATACTATGTGATCGTTCTCACTTGTATCAAGACCATAGTCTACAGCTGAGATGACTCGGTCGAAGCTCCCCTCCCTCACATTGTTTCGTGCCACCCCAGCCCAGGTGCTTGAGTCACGAAAGGGCACATGGCCTCAATGGGGAGGACTGCTCACCGAGGAGCAGTTTCTCGAACGTAGCGCCATAATGGACACCATGGAACACGCAGTTGACTCCCGGATGATCACTTGGTATGTCTACTCAGATCTCGCCGATACTGTAAGTGTAAATTGAGACGAACCTCAGGGTGTTGGCACCGAGGGATGATCCAGAGACATTTGACTTCATGTGTTCTTGCGAGACGTCAGTGCACCACACTTCCTTCAAAGGACATAGACCTGACACGCTTGACAGATACAAGCGGCGCGGACTCGTCCGATACCCACGTTCGGCGGATGTGCAGGAAGTTACATGCTATGGGGTTGCGTCTGTGTTCACCCCACCGCATAAGCGAGGGAAAGGATATGCCTCTCACATGA
>JBBPNX010000861.1:0-13185 GCA_038091155.1 Harrya chromipes
CCACGAGGCCTTCCACAAGTACTTCATATCCATGGTACTCATCCAGTCTGTCAAAACATTCTTCCACTACGTCCCCTGCTTTCTGAACGACATCGCTGCCGACTAGACGGACCAATATCACCAGGACTTTGGTAGCGTCGACATCAAGCCATCGGCGACCCAGACGTCGAGATACAGCGTCGAGCGCGTAGTCAAAATGTGAGAATAGCAGGTTCGCGGGTGATGCATAAGAGGTTGCATTAGCAACAAAAGTAAGAGTGGCGAGCGCAGTGAGAGAGAGATGTGATGTCGGAGAGACGACAGAGTGAAGGATAGGATAAAGCACGTGAACAAGAAGTGGCGTAAATTTGGCCTGCAAGATGCTGGCACTGATTGCAAGGAGATGAAGGCAAAACGTTTTGTGCAGGAGAGGTTGAGGGTCTATGTCAGGGAGTGTGAACCGACGAGGTTCTGCAGTATCAGGGGTAGCCCGTATTACGGCCAATCCCTTGGTGAATTCCGTTGATGACAGGGAATCATCATCTAGCGAATCAGATGGAGGATTTGTGGTCTTCGTGGGTTCAACCGTCCATAACTCCGCGATGTCTCGAGCGAGCGCTCTAGCAAACCTCTCGAGTTGTTTGCTGTATGTCGGGACTTGCTGGGAAATTTGGTTCTCGCTGTCGAGACAGGTGCCACTGACTCCTTCCAACAGCCGGCTTGCACACCAGAGAGCCGTCACGGCGGTGCGCGACTCGGAGGTACGCCCAGTACTGGCAAACCACTCGATCGCGTAAAGGCAATTGTCACCACTTGCCTGACCTAACGCCCTGAGCATCCTTGTGAGAGCATCACTCGCAGACCTCGATAGAACATTTTTGAATGCGACTTCAGGAAAAGTGGTCCTCTCTGCTGACTTGGGGTCAGCTTCCAGAAAGAGTTGCGCACCAGGTGCATGGTGAACGGTGACAGGAGGTGTTCTAAACTCTAGAACTGATAGTAGGGTCCACCCCCATCGTTCGATGCCTCCGCTGGGGCCGAGTAGAAGGTTCAATCCTAGAGAGAGAGACGAAAGCCCAAGGCCTTTTGAAGTAGGGGAATGAGCTAGTCGACAAATCGCTTCCACCTGACCAGCAATATGCTCCACTTTGGAATCCGCCTGAGAGCCGATGGAACGAGGCAACGAACTCAGGTTGTCTTTAGCGATCTGCGTCAAGGTCTGCAGTAGTGCATGACGCGATGAAACAGGCGACAGAAGGTCAACGATAGAACTGTTTGCAAGATCGGCCACCTGAGGATAAGGTGAATTGGACAACGCGAGTAGCCACGACAGCAAGAGATGTTGCGATTGCGCGAGCGTCAACGAGGTGGCAGCCAGAATCTCTCTCGCCATACTTGCGAGCCCGATCAATGCAGAAGACGTGGGGTGATTGACTAACGGAGTCAGTGTATTCAATGCGATATGAAGCTGGGAGGCAGATGCCCTTAGCCATGAAGAGGTGCGGGTGACCATGTAAGGTGCCGACATCGATGGCTGTGACTCTGCTTGCGGCTTATCGTTGAAGTGTGCAAAATCTTCGAGATCGACCACACTGCGAATCGCCCCGTCTGCTATGCAAACGGTATCTCCGATGGAAAGTACCACCACTTTCTGTATAACGACAAGGGTTGCCGCAACAACCTCTCCATTGGCCCAGCGCTTGCTTTCCTGCGAGGCAAGGGCAATCCGTGTCATTGTACTGACAATGCCTGGTAATACCGATGGGATGAAACTAGTTGGCGCATATACCCCGACTATGATATCCAATAGTTGCAGAGAGAGGCGTTGCAAAGCCCAGTGAGGTGACTTGGCCGTAGATAGCAGGGAATCCACAGTCTGCCCTATTACAGGCAAGAATCGCGTAGAGTGCGCGCGCATGAGGAAGTTGGTCAGACGCCGTTTGGCGGAAGACTCTTGGGCATCGGGTGGTGCCTCGGAATCCGCTCGTTCACGAAGAAGGGCAAACAGACATCGTGCGGCGGCCTCCTTAGTCTCATCGCTTCGGTCCTTGCCCTTGCCCTTCCCTTCGAGACTACCGATGATGGAGCTGCACAACATGAATATCTGGCTCCAGACCTCCAGCTCGCCCGTCCACCACCACGAAGAGGACAAGGTTGCGAGTGCTCGGAGGAGCTTCTCCATTACTTGATCGGGGATGTTGTTCGACGGATTCCGACGCAAAATCGTGGACAAAGGGAAAAAGACATATGATGCCAGGTTGGCAGAGAGCGTTGATTCGGAGTGTTGGAGAGTATCCTCCAAGGCAGAGAGAAGCTGCAGCACCGCGGTGACATTCTGTGGTACAAGCTGGGATTTCTCGAGCAAGGGAACACAAATTGGTTTGAGCTAAAAAGTAATTAAAGATCAGAAATCAGAGCACGCCAGACTTAATCTTACCCTGTCAAAAAGCTCTTGATGTTGGTCCTTGGTGGATGTCATGTTGAAAGCTTGCCACGATCATAATACTTTGTGCTAATAAGCGAGCGACTTTTCAAGTTCAGATAGCCCCGAGTCTTATCAACAATACTCACAAACCTCATAACTTGACCTTGTCTATGTCAGCTTAACGGTAATGCACCTTCACAGTTCTCTGTCTGTAATTTACTCACAGGGCGCACCAGCTTGGCACCCTTTTCCTGATAGATACCCGGCTCGGCGCCTGTCCGAGCGAACCCACACCTGCTCTTCCCGACCATGACCCTCGCACCCGAGCGGATCCTCCTTGTGGATTCCTACGACTCCTTCACGTTCAAGTGAGTCTCGCGTACAATTTCAGCAATGTCTAATCTGAACTCTTTCCTGCCCAGCCTCGCATCTCTCTGTCGCAGAGCAGCACCATCCAGTCAAATTTATATCATCAAGAACGATGAAGTTGCCCTGTCAGAGCTACTCCCATTCCTTCGGTATTTCTCTGGCGTCATCGTTGGTCCAGGTCCCGGATCTCCTGACGTGGCTGCCGACATTGGGGTCATCAAACATCTATGGAAGCTCGATGATCACCATATGCTACCCATCTTTGGTGTTTGTCTTGGGTTGCAAAGTCTCGCAACGGAGTATGGTGCAACGATTGAGAGACTACCTGTCGTAAAACATGGTCAAGTCTCTATCGTTGAGCACATCGGCACAGACATATTCAAAGGTGTTGGCATCGTGGAAGCGGTTCGTTATCATTCTCTCCACGCTCAACTCAGTGGAGTGGAAGACCTAGAGGTACTCGCGTGGGCCTCTGACGATCTTGGGATTGAAAAGACAGTCATGGCTATCAAACATACCAGCCATCCATTCTGGGCTGTGCAATATCATCCAGAATCTGTTCTCACCCGCGGCGGGGGCCTCGAAGTGATGATGAACTTCTGGCGCCTGGCTCGTTCCTGGAATGCCACCCGAGGTCGCTGTATTCACCCCTGGGACTCCTCGTCTACTGCCAAGTTCGGCACACTCTGGCCAAACCCACGCCCACCACTTCCTTCTACCCACCCTTCATCTCCGGGAATAGTTTTTACATCCACCCTGCACCTCCCGGGCGTGAATACGCTGGCGATATGCGAGCTCTTCGGTGCAAAAAATGAATCGTCTCCATTTGTTATGCTAGAATCCCTTGCCCAACCTGGGCGATATACCATCATTGGCTGTCTCCATTCGTCCTCTCCTCGCATCACATATTCCATCAGCGATAGATCCCTTTCACTTCACATAAACAACTCGGTTTCCCACGTCCATCTAGAATCACACGAAGTGTGGTCGTGGATATCTTCGTTCATGAGCGAGCGGAAAGCCCGCAATGGCTCATCCGACTCACCCTTCTGGGGAGGTTTAGTCGGCTACCTGTCATACGAGCTTGGTGTTGCATCGCTTGGTGTGCCCTCAACGGCGCCCCCCGCAGAGAAGCGTCATCCCGACGTGAATCTGGTATTTGTGGAACGTAGCATCGTTCTCGACAGCAAGACGGACACTATTTATCTTCAATCTATTATAGACGGTGACGAGCAGTGGCTAACCGATACGGCGACAAGACTCAAACTTATCACATCACACCATTCTTCTTATTCGTATATTAATGTCCCTTCCTCAACGAAGGCGCGGCCCAGTGCAGCAACCGTCATCTTACCGGACAAGGAACTATACATCTCTCGGATTAATGCCGCAAAGGAATATCTTTATGCTGGGGACTCCTACGAACTATGCCTCACAGCTAATACGAGAGTCGTTCTTAACGACCCTCCTACTCGCCGCAAAGGTTCCCGATACTCTTCTTCATGGGAACGTTATAAACATCTTCGCCAACTAAACCCTGCCCCACACTCGGCATATCTTCGGTTACATCCTACGACACTGCTGGCCTCATCGCCAGAACGTTTTCTTTCTTTTTCTCGCCCACCAGGCTCGACGTATCAACTACGTCCCATCAAAGGCACCGTTCGAAAAGGACCTGGCGTCACACGTGCCGTTGCAGAACAAGCGCTTCGAGGTAGCGTGAAAGAAGTGGCGGAGAACCTGATGATAGTCGACCTCATTCGCCACGATCTCCACCAAGTCGTCGGCGAAGACGTTGAAGTAACTCAGTTTTGCACGGTTGAGGAGTACAAGACCGTCTGGCAACTCGTCAGCGTCATTCAAGGGAGACCTACCGGTGGTGCGGATCAACTGGACGATCAGTACGCCAATGGTGCCCTTGGTTGGGAATTGCTGAGGCGTAGCCTCCCACCAGGCAGGTTTCTCTGGCCACACTCGTTTACGTCATTTGAACGTCGTTCCTACAGGTAGCATGACGGGAGCGCCTAAGAAGCGCAGCGTCGAAATCTTACAGACCCTCGAAGACAACGAACGAAGTGTCTATTCAGGCGTCTTTGGTTACTGGTGCGTTGGAGGAGGTGGAGACTGGTCAGTTACCATTCGAAGTTGCTTCAAATACGACGATCGGTACAGCCAAGCGTCTGTACCATCCTCCCCGAAGGCCGCAGGGTCAGTGTCAACCACCGACCCTCACGCAGAGGAGTGGGTTATGGGTGCCGGGGGTGCTATCACTGCGCTCTCCGACCCGCGGGCAGAATGGGATGAGATGACGGTCAAGCTTCAGAGCGTCCTCCGTGTTTTCGGGGCTGCAATTCCCCGTGGAAACTAACTATTTCTGCTATCGTTTTACACATCGGTAATGATTGAATTCAACTTCAGCTAGCTAGGAGTGAGAGAGATCATGATTATATCAAGCCATTAGGGCAATGTGTTTGAGTTCGCTGTATGAGTTTCTTCAGTCGGAAGGTATGCGGGAAGGACGAAATACTCGCTTCTGAACTTGTTGTCCTACTTTCATAGGAGGGTATAAATTCGTGGCTTCTGAACCTGGGACCGCCTCGAGCGTTTTCGCGCGCTCTATCAACGTCGGCAAGGGCAAAAGATCATAATCAGAGGAAAGGTGCCAGAAAAATGTCGACGAGATCCTGATGAGAGGCCGGTCTGGGTGGCTAAGCTTGCGTTTCGCAATGGTCTGGAAAGTGCGCGTGTCAAACGCAAAAGTTGTGCATCTGCGCATGACTCACCTCGACAGTCGCCTCATTGACAACCACTTCGTGGAAGCCGGCTTTGATGAGCCCCCCCGTGAGATGTTCGATCTGTTTTCCTGCTTGTACGAGAAGATAACGTCCGGTCAGGGGAAACCTGACGGGAATTCGTTTTCCAGTATTCCGTGCCCAAATATGGAGGCCAGGGTATCGTGAACGACCGTGGATAGTGAGGCAATTGAGATCGGTATGAAATCCTGCTAGAATGGTATCTTTCTTGTTATATTTGGTGAGATCAGAGGCGGTTGGTCCGAGTAAGTGCGGTCTGAACGGGTCTACAAGTCAAGGTTTAATCTTGCAGTGGATGGAGGATGTGTACTTGCCCGTATTTCCCTGCGTCCTTGATAGTCCCTCGAGGAAGTCCGAGACCAATTGCAGTCATCTCCGCGATGTTCTCAACACTTGAGAAAAGTGGACGTAAGCGCCGATAGTGAGGAATAGAAATTTAGCGTCATACGCGTCCTTCGTGTACCTCCCCCACTTTTCCATGATGGGCTGCCAGATGTCCGTGAAGACAGGGGCTTGGGGTATGACGTTAGGGGCATTTAATGCGGGGTATTGTGTCTGGTATGGAGGCGGAGTGCCCATTTTCCAAAAGAAACGGCACTTTGGATCCGGATGGTGACCGGAGATGTCCAAGGGCCTTTCAGCAGGATCGAGGCGGGCGATGATGTCGAGACAGGGCTGGTCAACGGCACACCGGGGTTTCTCGGTGTTCTCCAGGGTCACCCCGACCTGATATAAAATTTCGGGGCGCTCGTCCTTTTGGAGCTCCTGGATGGGTTGTGCAAAGTAGTCCTCGACGAGATCGAGAAAGACATTGTTGTCCTCTTCTGAAACGCGAGAGTCGTGCACGAGGAGAGCACCGTACGTTATCAGAGCGTCAGCAGCCTAATAGGGACGTATGCGTCGTGAAGCCTGGACGCGAATGTCTGTTGCGACATACCTTTTTGCACTCTTGTTGCACTCGTTCCGAGGTGTCGTCGTGAGCGAGAAAGATGTCGAGGTCGACGACGGGCAGGGTCTCTGACAGATTAGACATGATGGCTATCCGTATCGGCTACTAATCATCAGCATGCACGATGTGGGCCGTCAGTTCGGCACCTTCCGCGAACCTTTCTGCCTCACCCCACCACCATGTTGAAGGTCTGCACCCCTCCCCACCATCCGTCTCGATGGCTGATCCGTTCTACAGATCCTGACTATGAAGAAGAACGAGGACGCGGCGGCGAAGAAGAAGCCAAAGACCAGCGCCGCTCAGATACGCGTGCAGAAAGGTCCGTCCAGCCAACTCCCCTTAGTCACCTGGACGTCTCCAGACCTTGCTAACACCAGACTTAACCGAGCTTGACCTGCCGTCGACGATGAAGACGAATTTCCCCGACCCAGCCAATCTCCTCAACTTCACGCTTACTATTACTCCCGACGAAGGTCAGGAAACACGTGTTCTCTCTAGCACTAACGTCTACTACCAGTCAATACAGGAATGTATCGCGGAGGAGCCTTTGTTTTCTCGTTTACGATTAATAACAACTACCCCCACGAACCACCAAAGGTCAAGTGCACGCAAACTGTACGTGTTCTTGAGTGTCTTTCTCTCACGAAACATTGATCGTTGTCAAGATATATCATCCCAACGTAGATTTAGAGGGCAATGTTTGCTTGAACATTCTTCGAGAAGATTGGAAGCCAGTGCTGAATTTGAACTCGGTGATGGTAGGACTACAGTATCTGTTCCTGGAGCCTAATGCGGACGACCCGCTGAACAAGGGTAGGAGGAAGACCAATTTATGACTTGTATTGTTTGCTGACGAGATCGCAGAGGCTGCGGAGGAGCTGCGGAAGAATCGGGAAATGTTCACGCAGAAGGTCAAGTCTTCCATGCAGGGAGGACATATAAAGGGTGTGCAATACGCAAGAGTAGCTGCACAATAGGAATGTTATTAGCGTGGTCGCACTCTCCGTCCCACGTCTTTGACACAGTTAGACGCTGGACAATACATCGAGCCTGACGGATCAACATTACAGCTTCCATATCAAGTTCGCTATAACGCGTCCAACGTAACAAAGTCCATTAGCTGCTTTAACTGCCCCTGTAGGTGGTGTATGAATAAGGGCTGATCAAGAGCGGGATGTGGAAGTGCTCGTCTGGATTTTCTACTCGAAATGGGATCTGCACAGCGAAACGGTCGATCAGTACGACAAGGATGAATGTGTTGGGCTCGAGACCTCGATCCAGGGGTAGAAACACTTTCTACCAGTACTTTCAAAATATTCTTGGGGCTTGAAAACGATCTTGTAGACTCCGGCGGTCAGCTGGAAATCGGGCGATTCCTTCGTCACCTCGGAGTCGCGTGGAGGGAGAAGCGCCATGCAGCGACCGTCGGAGTCAGTGACACTGACGAGCGCAGGGATCAACGATGGTCTACGAGAAAGAAGAAGAACTGAACTGCTGAGCGATGGGATCGAACACGCCAATGTTTTCGTTGCGACGAAAAAATTGGAGAGTGACCTGCACACCGTGCGCAGGCTTTCCAAGGGAGGTGTCCAGGACTGTCGCTGTCATCAGCATGGTCAATAGCATAGACAACGAGCTCACCGTGGCATGTAATGGGTCCTCTCATCGTCGAGATCGTCGTGGACAATTCAATCGATAGGGGGTCGTTTCATCATTATTGGCATGTCACGTGATCGATTATATCTTGCACTGTTCCGCAATCCGATCCGATCGAGAGACAGACATGACCTCGTCCGAACCGCCATTGGGCAAATATCTCGCATCCTCTGGTATGTCTTTTGTTTCAAGACCGTCTTTGTATTCAACATTATCATAGACAAGAAAACAAGGGACAAGGCAGTCAGACAACTCGCCACCTTCTTTTCTACCCCCGAAAACAATGTCCTCCCAGAACTCGAGATCGCCAAGTTGTGGAAAGGATTGTTCTACTGTATGTTCCTCTTGTCCATCCTCACCAACCGCCTCACATTCTTCTCAGGCTTTTGGATGTCCGACAAGCCGCGCGTACAGCAGGACCTCGCCCAGGAGTTGGCAGAGCTTCTCCTGACCATCACCAACATCCCGCCTTCACTAAGTTTCCTCCAAGGCTTCTGGATCACTACAGTCCGGGAGTGGAACGGGATAGATCGTCTACGGTATGTACTATACTCGTCGCTATCCTGCTTGCCGTTTATGCTTCCCACAGAATGGACAAGTACTACATGCTCGTCCGGCGTTTCGTCAATGCGTCCTTCAGGCTGCTCATACGAGCCAAATGGGACTCCTCTGCTCTTCAAGAGTATACCTCTATACTTACGAACGCAGGCGGCCCACTCTGGTAATCCCTCTTTTCCGGATCTTCTTCCCGGTGATTGATCTGTATCCCAGTCTCACCGATGTACGCGTGCCAACGGGACTTGTCTTCCACTTGGCGGAAATATACCTAGAGGAACTCGAGAAAGCCTTGTCCGCTTCCGACTCACCTACCCCCGTTCCTATCCTTGCATTGTTGTCCCCTTTCATATATCTCGCCGCCCGCACGCCGACAAGCACAACATATAAACATCTAGAAGAATCCTTGTTCAGGCCATTACTCGCCGAGTTGCGGCCACGGACATCGAGTCCCAAAAAACGTTCACGAGACCCGGGCCTCGAGTGTCCCACAATCCTTTCGAACGCGTGTGCAGATGTACCCTGTACAGACGGTCCAATGCTCCCGAGCACATTGCGAGAAACCGTTTTGCAAAAAATATTCGCCGTTGCGAGTGCCGAGGATACCAGAGATGCGAACCGAAGAAAAATGTATGCACTGTATAAAGTTGCAGTAGAAGATGTAGATGATAAAGATAGTGATGGGTGACAAGCCTGTCTGCTGAGATTTTGTAGCTATACGTCCGGCAATTCACGTTGTGTCAATCTCTTCCACGTCGTTTCCCTCCACCATTCATCCATGCTGTCAATTCGATCCCAGAGTGTCTCTTCATCAACGCCATATATCTCATATTTCCCGCCGTCAAGAGCACGCCCGTCGCGCTTGGCCACCTCGATAGCGGCTTTATTCTCGCCCCTGAAATAGAGTAGCATATTCTGTCGGTATGCATAGTAATATATCATGTTCGTTCTTGACTTACCGAAGGAGCTCAAGAAGTTCTTGTCGCTCGGGAAAAAAAAGCCGTGGTTCTAAAACTGCCAGAACAGCCAGTGCCACGCGGAACAGAAACGAATCGCCCTCGAGTATCACTACATCCCATAGTCTGGCGCATGCCTCGAATGGTAAGTGATCCAAGAAGAGCGGTTTCAGCCAACCGGGGAGATATTCAGCTGGTGATATCTGGTGCTGTTTGAAGTTGAAATATACTGAGTCCAGGTGAGCTTCCATTCGTTATCGAACATGGGCAAGACATCTCTCACTCTTTGGCATACTGTCTGCCAACAAAGTGTCAAAAATTCTGGCCCCAAATGTTAGACATCGCACAAAGGGATATGATGAACTTCACCGATAATATGCTTCAACCTGGAAGCTGTAGTTCAGTCAGTCTGTGCCGTTCCCCGTTAATCTGACTCACGTCTTCTTTGGTGTTCATGTCTCCATAAAATGCTCTCAAACAATGTCTGTCGAGTAGATTTCTTAGTACCACGAAGCCTTGTGGTGCAGACATGTTGATTAAAATCATCGCAGCTATCCTTGACGTTCCAGAGGTATATCCCAGGCCTTCATCCGCACGTGAGACGACCCATGCACAAAGCAAATCCTTCAAATCTTGGTAAAGAGGCCCAGTCTTTGGGTGAAAAATATGGAGCGCAGGAAGGGTGACAAGTATGTCCTTCTCGATCGCATGGCGTGTTTCTTCCGGGAATACGCCTGAAGACAGGGCCCGCTTTGCGCGCGAGAGGCATGTGCGATAACTATCTAAACAGTCCATCAAACCAATCAGAAATATTCCCCGTACAAACGACTGTCATACCTTTGCTCAGAGCCAATGCATTACCTGCGGCTCTCTCCCACATCGAGGCACGCAACTTTGTAGGGATTCCATTCCACCACAATTTGCGAAGGCCAGGATCCCGATGTATGACACGCCAGTCAGGGACTATCTCCTTCTCCCATATATGAATGGATTGCTCGATACGGAATTCGCGAGATAACCTGCGTTCCTGCAGAGCCTTTCGCCGCCTCTCTTCTGGAGATCCTCCTTCAGTGTGAAGTAATTATGGCCAGATGAATTGTGTTACCTGCCGCCCGACTCCGCTTCATCATTTCTTCCCAATCAGCGAGGTGCTTCAGATCCTCTTTCCGATTCTTTGGGGGAAGAAAGGGTGGTCTTGTTTTGCTAACCACCTTCTGAAATGCAGTAGGTCCGGTCGAACGGGACTGTCTGTGCGTTTGAGATAGAGGAACTGACGCCTGAGTATTTGGAAGCGAGGAGGAAGTAGTTATTGTCGATAAATCCAGTGGTGATGGCGCATGACTAGGCGTTTGAGAATCAGAGGCTGCGGTGCCATTTTCCGACGGTGTGATGACAGAGATGCGGCTCGACGGTGACTCAGAGACATCAATGTGCACTGTGGAATGCTCTGGGTCCTCTCTGGAGTCGCAATCCGTTTCATGTACCACGTCGGCGTGTCTAACCGACTGTTCCTCGGGCCCTAACGACTCCGACAATGTAACGTTCGAGAGATCGTGTGATGATCCTTGGTCGGCGGGCGTGTGTGGTTGCGAGACCCACGACACGACGCTCGCCGAGTCCGACCTGGAGGTGCAAGGGCTGCCATCCAAGTAAAGTGTTGATATCGAGGTGGAGCTGTCGGGATCGTGGACTGAGCTGGTGTCCGTTGCGTGATCCCCGACGGCCCAGTGTGTTTGCTCCGCAAAGTGCTTGCGAACGGCTGCGGAACTGAACTCGAAGGGTTGGTCGTCGACGTCGGCGAACGCGTCGTCCAGCCCGAGTTGTACTTGGATTCCTTTGCCCGGCTGACGTTCCAGGATCTGGGGCGTGGTGGTGGACATTCAAGTTGGAGAACGAGGGTGAGTAAGGTACTGTACGTAGTGGCTGTGTTGACCAGCACTTTGAAATGATCGCCGAGGTTCTACTCGTCCTCGCTGGCCATTCTTCGTCGCTGTTCACCACCGATCACAATCTACACCCTTCGTTTCGTCCTCTTTTACACCCTGGCGAAGAGCAATGTCTCCAAGTACTCTGTCAGATCGCCCTTCGGTATCGCAAAATCAAACAGGCTTGTGAAGCGCTTTCACGCTCGCGTTCACGATACGTCTGTGCGTTGTGCGCGACGCTCAACCAGATCCTCAAAGACGACTACGAGAGTCTGGTCGTCGACACCGAGGCCAAAATTCTCCGTCGTGATCCGGACCTCGTCGGCCAGGCGTTTTTCGTCCCCCTCGCCGCGGTGCGTGCCATCTTTGCAGAATGGGACGCGCCGCTCGCTTCACTCGAATCTTTGATGACGCAGCTCGAGTCAGAAGACCAGTGGCAACAACCCGGTCCATTGATCGACATGCTGCTTAGCCGCTCAAAGACCGGCGTACATCGCATCTCCCAGATCATGTCTTCGTTGGCTGTCGCGGTTCAGCATACGTGGCGCGGGCATCTGGCTGCGCTCTTGGTCCACGGATCTCTGTCTCCTGTCGATCCTTTGGCTTCGTCGGACAGCTTTGTACTTGTTGAAGGCGCGATGCCCTCGTGCGTATCTCAACAATCACGCGAATCTATCACATATGTCGGGCGAGCAATCGCGACAGTCAAAAAGAAAAAGTGGGAAAGTCAGATTCCGCGAGAACAGGCCTTACAGCACGCCAATTTACTCGATACCGTACTACCTGAGGACCAATACAAATTTGACCTGATCATTTCTCAAATCCGGACAAACGTTAGTGAGTGGCTGTGGCTGAACGTCCTCACACGAAAGGACGTAGAGGAATCCGTGGTGTCACTGTAAGCATATCACAACTCGGGATCGCGTCGGTGTTCATTAACGTTATTCGCAGAGCAAACTACTTTCTTTTACGCAACGGGGAATTTAGCCTGGCGCTCATACGAGACCTCGAACACCTCAAAATATCTCGCTTAACCACGCGTTCCGGTAGCACATCTCTGATCAGGGAACAAGATCTGAACCTTGCCCTCCTCAGAGCATCCCTAGGGACGACAGCTCAGCATGACCCATCATTATTGCACCTCAAATTTCAAATGCCTTCAGGGCCAATTCGGCCTTTACTCCCTTCTCTTGGCGACAAGATACTTTCATCGTCGACGACCAGTAATCTTGGGGAGATTACTTCCTTTGATGACCTCCTTTTCGGGACCACCCTCGTTCTTACCTACAACGTAGCCTGGCCTCTTGACCTTTTCCTCCATCCTTCCGATCTGCAGATTTACTCTGCATTGTTCAACTATCTGTCCTCACTGCGAAAAACGCACACGCGTATCCATACGTGCTGGACATCATTGTCCAACGCACAGCGAGCCCGCCGCAGATGGACGGGCCTCGGAGAGGGTGGCACTACTGAAGACCTCGAGGTGCGCAAACAGCTGCTTCGGTGCGGTTGGGGTGTCGTCAGGGACATGGGATGGTTTCTCGATAATCTGTTGGGG
>JBBPNX010000862.1:0-13166 GCA_038091155.1 Harrya chromipes
AAAGTCAGAGTCAGATATCATTCGCGAAATGTACGCCGAGAGAGCCTGACGTAGGGGCAATAGGGCATTGCGTCGAGAACAAATGCGAACCATCCTGCAGAGACTCTTCCGCGTCATTGAACACTGTTGGGGGACGACGACTGACCTTCCATCGTTCGGACGCAGCTCTTGCTCAGGTAATCTCGTATTTCGATCGTCTTGTCAGGTCCAGATTAGAAATAGACATAGTTGAGATCCTTGTCGTGAGCGTCCATCGTGAAGTTAGCGGTCCCAGAACCGATCGAGACAGACAGAGGTAAACGTGTTGTTCATAACGTAGTGCTCGTGTGGCCTTCGTATGCCCATCAGATCAAGAGAAAGAGTATTGAGCACGATCTGCGTATAAGAAAGGAGAAGACGCACCTGGAGATGTCGGAAAATCAAACGTGCAGTCAACGTGCGGTGCGGAGCTGGATTGGCTGTGGCTGTGGCGCAGCCACCGGGGTTCAGTCACGTGAGTGGGGATTACCAACAAACGTCGAAACGAAACGAAACGATGAGAGCGAAAACGAAAGCGAAAGCGTGTCCTCTTTAACATCCTTCAGGCGGCGCCCCCTCAAAGCCCCAGCTCACCGCCGAACGAAAGGCCACTCTCCAACACAACATCCAGCTCCTTCGCGATGACATTGTCTTGATTACCGCCACCGGTGCTGCGCGTGGAGTGAGCGGACACACAGGTTGACCATCTCTCGCCCAAGTATCTGTCTACTCAACCCGTACGCCTAGGTGGTGCC
This sequence comes from Harrya chromipes, assembly GCA_038091155.1. Lineage (NCBI taxonomy): Eukaryota > Fungi > Basidiomycota > Agaricomycetes > Boletales > Boletaceae > Harrya > Harrya chromipes. Next base: position 774 of record JBBPNX010000862.1, read on the forward strand.
TATGACACCGTCCCGGAAGTGTGCACTGCGCTCAGCTTGATCCAGCACTCCGACAGATTCCTCCCAATTCTCTTTGATGAAGCCGGTACTTGTGTCTATGCCGTATTATGCCTAGTCTGACCACCGACCAGGTCACCGTGTCGCTACCCAGTACCTCCTCGCTGCTCTTGACGGCCACATTCCTCCTGAACTACTTCTGCACTATCGTGAAGCTAACTCTAAGCTTCCCGGACATCCCGAACTGGGTCTGACACCTGGTGTCAAGTTCTCTTCTGGCCGTCTCGGGCACATGTGGCCTCATGTCAGCGGTGTCGCTCTCGCTAACCGGGACAAAGTCATTTTCTGTCTTGGTTCCGATGGTTCCCAACAGGAGGGTAACGACGCTGAAGCTGCTCGTCTCGCTGTAGCTCAGGGCTTGAACGTCAAGCTCTTGATTGATGACAATGACGTGACTATTGCTGGCCATCCTTCCCAATATCTCAAGGGATACGAACCCTCGAGGGACATGGTCTCAAGGTTTTCACTGTCCAGGGTGAGGACATCGATGCCCACTGGGGTGCGATCGCATCCGCCGTCACCCACGATGGTCCCGTTGTCGGTATGCATATATGCCGAGTACCTACAGCCAATGTTCTCAAATCTTCCCAGTGATCTCCAAACGCCTCGTGGCTCCTGGTGTCGCAGACATCGAAGGAAGCACGCATGGACACGATGTCATCCCCGTCAAGGCTGCCAGTAAATATCTCACATCACGTGGATACCCCGAGTCCGTCGTTGCGAACGTCTTGGGAAGCATCAAACCTACCGCTTCCGCATACTCTTACATTGGGTCCACCAAGGAGACAGGTGCTAATCGCGCCATATTCGGCGAAGCAGTCAATTCGGTACTCGACAAGCTCTCGAAAGAGGAGGCCGCTTAAAAGGTCATGGTCATCGACGGTGAGTGAGATCGATGATGTCAACGAGATACTAGCTTATATCCCAATCAGGTGATTTGGAGGGTTCGACCGGTCTTAAGGTTATCCACCAAAAGCATCCCGAAGTGTTCGTTCCATCCGGTATCATGGAACGCAGTAACTTCGCTGCGGCCGCTGGATTTGGTTTCGACCATGACAAATTTGGTGTTTTCTCCACATTCTCTGTCTTCCTCGAGATGGTCATTTCCGAGATTACGATGGCACGATTGAACCACTGCAATGTCCTTTGCCATTTCTCGCATTCAGGAGGTGACTATATGCGGTAGTCTAAGGAGCGCCGGTCACGAACTGATCCCCCTTTCCCATCTAGTCGATGAAATGGCGGACAACACTTGCCACTCCGGTGTTAACTCATTCTTCGCTGACAACGGTCTTTCGGATGTCCAATCATGGCTATACTTCCCAGCAGACCCATCGCAAATGATCGCTATCGTGCAGCATGTATTCTTCGAACGGGGCATTCGTTTCATCTTCTCCACACGTTCAAAGGTGCCCTACATCCTCAAGGAGGATGGCACCAAGTTCTTCGATGGTGACTACAAGTTTGTTCCAGGAAAGGATGAGACGATCGTGGAAGGCACTGCGGGACATGTCGTGTCATTCGGAGAGATGTTGTACCGCTCTTGGGATGCTGTACTGCAGTGCCGCCAGGCAGGCTCGAAAGTTGGTCTGGTCAACAAGCCCACTTTGAACATTGTTGACGAAGAGGCGAGCAAATTAATTGATTGTCGAATCGCAATGTTTTGATCGGGTATGCTTGTAGAACATCCGCAAGATTGGGTCGACCGGTTTTGTCCTCGTCGTCGAGTCGCTGAACCAGAAGACTGGTGTACGTATCATCGTTTCGGTCTAATGACCCATCCTCACCACCTTGTCATAGTTTGGCTCCTAGTACGGTACATGGCTACTCGAGCGCGGGCTCACTCCCCGGTATGGTTACATGAAACCGAGGGTTGCGGTGGTCTCAGACTCTCAGCGAGCAGATTCCTTACCAAGGTCTTGACCCTCAGTGTAAGACTATTCGCTTCCATTGCTTCTTTGATTCGTGGGGCTGAAAGACGGTTTTCCTGTAGCCATCATTGAGAAGATCAAGAAATTGTCACAGTAAGCCTGTTCACCTCGACAAGTGTTGCAGGAATAGAATGGGAAACATGACATAGATAGACGAAATGCAACCAAAAAAAATATCAACAGACACTCATGAAAGTAGTGTACGATTTTAGATCTGGTTGTGTACACAGTGGATTGCGAACAGAACATGCTTTTACGCGCGCTCGGTAGTTATTGAAACGAACCGCGTCCAGAACTTCGGATATTGCGATAATGGACTGGGTTTATGTGCGGTTTACTTTCGAAGGTGTAGCTGAAACCCAATCGGGTAAGAAACGTGATAGCCGCACAGCTCGCTGGAAGGAGCATAAGATCCCAGATGGCCTGACTGACTCGTGTACGACGCATTTGGGGCTGGTCAAAGAGGTTGTTACACAAGCGCCAAATCCGGAGAGGAAGAGCGCATCTACGGTGTCGACGATGGTTAAGGCAAATGTAATTCTTGAATCTTCGCTGAGAAGAACTTAGACTGGCACGATCGTAAGCGTCTGTCTGTCTGCTCGTGTCGAATCATCCGTGGTACTATCTTGTATTCACAAAACCTAGTGAACGACACAGTTTGGTACTCTAATGATATGAATCCGGTTTGTTGACGTTGGTAGGCAAATTCCTGTGGACCGTACCGCGTAAAGTTTCTTGAACACCACCGCTCCTGCAACAAGAGTTGAGTGGCAGTCGTGTCGTGCTGAGGTGGTCGTCCATCATGTTTTCTACGAGCCCCGCGTACGACACCCCACCGTGCCACGGGAACGGGAACGGATTGACGAATTCCCATTCCAAAATGGCTTGTCCGATGACCAAAATGGTGGATAGGGATGTGGATGCCAGTCAGGAAAACGTTTGAGCGCCATTCAGTAGTACTTACTCCCCCAAGGAGCTAGTCGTGATAACACCGCGGAGCCTGACGGATACATCCAACCGCGGCGAGGAGAGCCGGCCGGTCGACAGCATATGCACTGCCCAGTAATTGACTCAGTCCAGTCCTCTGCCTCTAACTCTGAGTCGGGTCTGCTGTCGTCAATGAGCAAAAGAATATCATAAGCTAGGAATTGAGCGTGGTCTGGTGTGGTGAGTGATAGAGGTCAGCGACTCAGCATCAAAACGATGGGAAACACGAGTGCAAAGAAGACGAAAATGACTCACAGGAAAAATGACATGACACTCAACGACGATCCTAAAACAAAAAGAGATGTCAACATCCAGCCAAGCCGACGATAGAAAACCAGACCACAAATATAAGCGGAAGCACCGTCGCCCAGTCAGACGTGTCCGACCTGCCATCCAAAAGGTGCGAGGTTGACAACCGTACCCAACACAATCATCCCGGTGGCTGTCAGGAGCGACAACACAAGTGCCACGGAACCGGCGCCAGGTGTTCTGCATCGCGACAAAGAGCTCTTCCTACATGGTTACAGCTGGCATGCCATCTAGCCTAGGTTTGGGCGATGATGTTGAAACTGCACCCGATTCGTCTGCGATGGATGTCACAATGGTATGTGTGACATTACTGTCACACAATTGTTTCTTCCACCTGATGTCAGGTGGTTTCTTCCCAACCACGATCGCTGGCAATCAACACTGCTTTCGTATGGATTCCTTTCGCTTGCCGTCTGAGTCGCTGCTTACCCACAGGCCGAAAGAGGCCACACCGCCCTTCTCCGCGCGATCTACTCGGCACGACGTGAACGCGGAGAGACCTCGTCGCGGCCACACCAGGTGCGTCGGGATGGACTTGGGTGTTTCTCTAGCTCAACTTAGATCTTCTTTCAGATCCAGACGCTTCTTGAGACGCAGCTCCATCGACCCATTTTAAAGCGGTATGTGAGGAGAGAAGAGATTGTGAGGGAGCTCGTAGCGTGTAAGGAAGCGGTCACGTCCATGGTCTCGTGTCACTCGCCCTCGCTTTGCTCCAACCAGCCTCGCCCATCCGCATACGCTCGGTGTTGGCACTCGCACCTCTCTTCCTGGCTTTGCCGCTCTGCGCGTTGTACCACCAATTCAGCCGTCTCAGCTGATTGATCGGCCAAGAGTGCCACAATCAATGTATGCTCTGCGAGGCAACGCAGCATTTCATTTAGGCGATTTTCCCGTTTGCATATGCGCGCGTTGCATTTGCTGACTCTCCACTTATATTCATAGTTGGTCACTCAGGAACACCATCTGCATATCGCAGCCGCCGATGGTGCTCCAGGATTTAACGACCTAGTTCATGATATTGCGAACAAGTTCGGTGCGGATAGTACTCTACCGATAGCAATCATCATGGACGATTATAACAATGACTGGGATAGGCTCTATCCATTCTCCGCTGTGTGTAGTCTCTCCAGCGTGTTCCTCGCCTTGGTTGCTAATCACCACTTCCCTCCTATTGAAACCGACTTTCGGTAAACTCAGTTCCTTTCTCCATTCAAAATCGATCTTCCATTGGACCCTGTTTATGATGCACCATGGCCTACAGAGGAACGGTTCAGTGTTACCGCCCTGAATGATACCATTGATGTGCAAGCGGGTACAAGGACACTCACTATCAAGATCGATCACCCTGGGATCATTTGGACAGGTGAGGATGGGACCTCGTTGTCAATCATGTACCCGCTGACATCCTCTCGTGATCCCAGTCATCGCCTTTGATGCCCACGTTCTCGAATGGACATTGGAAAACAATCCCTCAAACGAGTTTGCACGTCAATATATCAAAGAAGCGTCCTTTTACGGGATAAATACGTTGGGCGGTGACGATGACAATCGAGCTTCCCAAAGTAGAGGACGGGGAGGACGCGGCCACTGGCATGGATGCGTCGCTTGAGATTGATTTCGTGGGCATCCAAGAGAAGCGGATTGGCCTGGCAAGAAGTCGGAATCAGACGGCAGTCAGACGATGAAGCTCTTCGAGGAGTTCGATGCGTGGATTGAGGAGAAGACAGGGGGGGCAGTAGGTGCCATGCTGCTTGGATGTGTCCACGGTGAGACTACTAGTACAGCCCAAGCTTCCGGGATTCACAGACGGCCCTGATGATACTAGTAATAGTCGCAACGATTTTCATTTCCGCAAGTGCATGATTGTAACTATCGGATGTGTTTTGTTACTGACTCTGACTCGATCAGTGGATTTGCCGTGGAGGCAGCTGCATAGGATAGGTCTTCCCTGGGTGAGTTCCTATACACCTTTGGACACGAGCCGTCATGACATGTTCATCAAGGTCAATCTTCCAGACTAGGAAAACCGCTGGACTGCACTCCATTGGGCATTGTATGCAGGCAACATCGAGGGGCAGCGTGCGTGTCATGTTCATCACTGTTTTGGCCGGTTACCTTATTCAGCTTCCCGTAGGAGATTCATGGTAGCCAAATACTGCCTAAACGGGTGTAAGCGTGCAGTGGGCATCGTCGCTTACGCCCAAATAGGCAGTGACTCACCGAAATCTTACGTGGTTTTCACGTCTGCTAGTAGGGGCATCTTAGGCTACCCGAGTCAAGAGGCTTTCAGAGAATCAGGTATGTTTTTGGACAGACCTGTAGCGTTTTTTTTTTGCTGAGTATGTACTAGTTCAGTATGTCGACCACGGACTGGCGCCGGTAGTCAAGGGCACACTGTCTGTATCGACTGATTTTCTTTCACTCGCCCCTCTTCCCGGCATCGAAGCTCTGAAGACAGTCAACCACACAACCAAAAGTGACATCTATTCTTTCGGTTGTGTTGCCATCCAAGTAAGTCTGTTGGGCATGAAAATCAGATTTATACTGACATTCATGGAGGCGTTTTCCGGCAAACAACCGTGGTCGGAAATCCGACAAGACGCAGTTGGCGAAGGGCCACAAGCCGCGACGGCCAGAGTCCCACCAGATTGATGACTCGTACTGGAACTTGATCCAACACTGCTGGTCATCACTAGAGGAACGACCCTCTGCATGAACACCGTAGCTTTCGATATCCAAGGATTCGCTATTGTGTCTGCCCGTCCTACGTTCATTGCATCACTGAAAAGGACGGATGGGCCACTAAGTCTTCATATAGTTTGATTTCTGCATTTCAGTGGGCTCCGCTGCTCGACTTTTTCGCCCTGGTGAGCACGCTTGGTTCTCATCCCGTTTGGTTTTCACCGTACAAGCCACCCTTTAGCTCTGCCCCGACTCCTTCACAACCAGCACCAACGAGATCTTACCCCACCGACCCCACCCAACGGCACGTTGCAGAAGATGTCATCAATTCGATTCGTGTATATGTAACATACAATCTGATGATCTTCCCTCAAGGTCCGTCCTTACCATGAATGACAATTCCCCGTCTGCCAAACGTCCCGATGATGGATCATATCAAATACAGGCGTCAAGTGGTCAGACGTTCGCTTTTCTCATTCTCTGCTCTTGAGTGACTCGCCAGATGACATACAAGGTCATGTCGTGCGACCAGCTTGGCGGGTTTCACTCTACTCCGCAATATGGCGGTCATAGGCATGGGAACATTGATGACGCTGTAAATCCACCGACGGCCATCTTGGAGAATGTGTATGTCCGTCTTCTCAATGGAGCCTGACCTGCCCCACTTACATCTACGGGGTCAGCTCTTGGAATTCGCAACACAGACTACATTACCCCACACCAGTTCGTGGATCATCACTCTCTCAGTCGAAGGACCTTATCGTTGGTACAGTGTCCGATATGCTCGTTTCCCCACAATCTTGTACCTGTGGTTTCTTGCGAACATATCTATTTGTTGAGGATGGCGCAGGTTTGGAACTTGTACACAAAACTGAAACGGATGACTCATGTTCCCCTGGCAGTCACGGGGACTCGTGACTTTCCAAGGATGACTCGTGGCTGGTGTGGGCAAAGCGCTCTGCATCTACGAGATTGGCAAGAAAACCTTCTTCGTAAAGCTGAAAACAAGGTTGGTTCACTGAGTCCTGGCTGTGCGACGATGTCCTGACTCGATATTCAGACATTCCCCTCTCGTTGGTCGTCGACATCGCCTCCGAGTCATGTTGGCACTCGACTTGCCCTGCCAGTAGTTGCAGCCCATGGATAACCCGACAGTGTGGGTCTCACTGACAGGTAACTAACGCCAAGAAAGAACTTCCAAGCTCAAGCCGTCCTTCATCGGGTCCGAAGTTCCGGAGTGTAAGTCAAATGTACGTTTCTCCGTGCCTAAGCCAGTACGCACCCTATCGGACGTGTGGCAACTGCTCAGTGGTCTTGCATACCGCAGGAAATCTTGTTTCTCGTGCCACGAGCATGCATTGATGGTCTACTTCTTAGGTATTCTCAAAATCGGGCAACAAGTTCAGCGGAGGTTCAATCCGTTCACCCTCGCACCATACGGTTCCACCCGTCACAAGGATGCACAACTACAACGTCATCGAGGACGACGGCGACGCAACCGCCTCCCACCACCACCACCACGATGGCGTCGAGGGCAGCGACGTACCATGAGGACGAAGAGGACGAGGACAACGTGGGCAGCGATGTACCACCCAACGTCGACCACAGAACAGAGTACCACCCCACCATGATCCAAGATTTCGTCTTGTTTACGAGGTCGCTGAGGAATCCGGAGGGTTGTCGTCATGTTGACATTCAAGTTCACGTCTCGTCCAAGAACAAATATTCGTGACCGTCACTGCAGCGAGGCTCGGCGTCCGAGGCGACTTGCACGAGCATATGCCCATACTAAGCGCAGCTTTTCCTGAACCCAGAAGCTTTGTGGAGCGGCGTCGAAGATTATACAGGAACGTTCCTCGTCGATATCGATCTTCAAGTTCAACTCACGCATTCGCTAACGAGGCGTCGTCCTGCCATGTAACCTCCTTTCCTTGTAAATGACACTGTGAACTTGTCGTTTCCTCACATCTCAGTACCGCTCCGATGCTCGAAGCATTTCGAGCGCCACAGAAGAGGACTGCTCAGCTGTTTTGCATCCCGTCCAGCTTATATCTCCTCCTACATTCGGGGAGACGACGTTGCCTGTGATTGCCCTCTGACGGAGATGGCAGAAAGAAGACAATGTCTTCGTCGCACGAACAGAACACCATCCCGAATCCCGATGATCCTGCTCACATCTGCCGACTCTACGCACGCAAAACCCTTACCCCTCCTTCCGACCTACGGGCGTCAACTATCTCACTTACCCCATCTGATCTCATCAACCACCCTACTAACGTCTAATCCACTTTGAAATCCAACAAAAAGGCACCCGCTGACCACCCCTAGGGTTGAGGAAGACTCATCCTGTGCGGCTCAGAGTCAGTCACGGAACACATCCGATAGTTACAATCATACACTTGTGGAAATGAAAATCGTTGTGACTACTAGTAGTATCATCAGGGCCCTCTGTGAATGCCAGAAACTTGGGTTGTACTAGTAGTCTCACCGCGGACACATCCAAGCAGCATGGCACCTACTGTCCCCCCCGTCTTCTCCTCATGCATAGAACTCCTCGAAGAGCTTCGTCGTCTGACTGCCGTCTGATTCCGCCTTCTTGCCAGGCCACACCCGCTTCTCTTAGACGCCCACGAAATCAATCCTGAGCGACGCGTCCATGCCAGTGGCCGCGCTCTCCCCTTCCTCTAATTTGGGACGCTTCTTTGATATGTTGACGTGCAAACTCGTTTGAGGGATTGTTTTCCAATGTCCATTCGAGAACGTGGGCATCAAAGGCGATGACTGGGGTCACGAGAGGATGTCAGCGAGTACATGATTGACAACGAGGTCCCATCCTCACCTGTCCGAATGATCCCAGGGTGATCGATCTTGATAGTGAGTGTCCTTGTACCCGCTTGCACATCAATGGTATCATTCAGGGCGGTAACACTGAACCGTTCCTCTGTAGGCCACCTTGGCAGGAGCACTGGAGAGTCGCCTTTTCCCTTTGTCATATCCCTTCTCGTGGCGGGAGAATGCACCCAAGTCACTGAAGGCTCGGCCATAGACACAAGTTCTAATGAAACCCGGGCCTGCGTCTTCGATCACAGCGCTGGCCATTTCTGGCAAGTCAAGACACCGTGACTGAGTACTAATCAATTTTCAGTGAGAGGGAAAGCGCCTCGACGTAAAGCCAGCGAGATACCGGTCACTTGGCAACAGTGACCCGGGTGTATTACTTCGCGAGAAAGAAATACAAGCCAAACAACTCAGAGCCGCACCTGGCGAGACGATGAGAAGGATGAGGAGAGATAGATGTACTCCTAAAATCTCGCTAGACGGAGAACGAGAAAAGGAGGTGGCTGCTGACGAGGGCGAGACACTACGGGTTTAAAACTCAACTCAGCTGCCAGTTTACAAGCACATCATTCCAAACGGAGAAAAAAGCACACACAAACACAAACAAGAACGAAGTATCGCTAAAGAAGAGAGAGAATAGAAGAATACACCCTAAGTGTACATATAGGCGACGCATACTGTGGGATACAAAGACATAAAGTTGGCACATCGGGTCTTAACAATTAAAGTCTCGATGTTACATGGACGCTTTCCTGGTGTTTGTTATTGAGCTTGAGTTCCAGTGTAACAAGAGAAGACAAAGAACTCATTACTGACTTGGATGATACGTGCAAACCCGACCTCCTGGACATACAGAAGTCCTGCATCCTGATGCTAGTAATGGCAGCCAAATACTGGCCTTTCACGCCATCTGATTTGCCGATATCATGTTCTTCGGAGATTTTGTTCACCTCCGTTTCGCCCAGGGCCAGACGTAGAGCACTCTCCCAGTCATAGCACCTTTGCTCAGCATCTGCTAACCCTGCAGCAAACGCATTCTTCACCAACAAAGCGTCGGCAAACTTCTTTCTCAACACATCCGGAGGGGGAAATGGTGCAGCTGGAAGTTGCTTAAGACACATCATTCAGAACATTCTGGCTAAGTCATGGAAGATAAAAGTACCAGAAGTTTGATAGCCTCTTCGAGAGCTTTGTTGTAACTAGCAAGGCCCTTGGAGGACTCGGAGGACTCCAATTTTTGGTCGAAACGGAAGTCCTTTTTGGGGGAATTGGGGTGAGACACCAACCCCTTTCCCCCACTGATGCGTGGGGACACACCACGCTCACTCGGGAGCGGTGGCAAGGGTGCGGTATAGTAAACGAATGTCTGTGTGGGTTTCATGGAGGGGCTTGCCATCGATGAGTGCTGAGTACAGTACTTAGCGATGCCAGCGCATCACAAGAATTGCGGAATCATAATATGGCCAAACAAAGGGTGCTGCCGCTGTCTGACCTAAATAGGACAGTATCACGTAATACTTCTGTGTCAGTGGGAATCGCAGCAACGTGTTTTTCATTGCTTCGTCGCTGGCCCTGGTATGGACTGCGATTAGAATGATGTCAACGACGGCCGCGATGTATTCTCGTACGTTCCTGTGTGATACCGATCAGAGTGCAGTGTATCCATACTAACCGTAGACATCGTCCCACCAGGCTGCCACTGCTCTTGTGTCTCCCAGCTTCACTTTCCGTTCAACCCCCCAGGACGCTCTTGCCCTCGCCCTCGTGTGCCCTCGTTCTTCCTTCCTGCACGGTTGAATGGCCTCCCTGCACACCCTGCATTGTCCCTCCGAGTCCTGCCATCATGACATTCGCGCAATACGCCCTCAGTACTATCTTGCCGCTGGACTCGCAGCAGCGACCATCGTACACTGTCAGTACTATGAGAATATGCGGTAGTCGTTGCACGCTGACCTCGATGCAGGACTGTGGGAAATGGCAACGAGTGGATGCGGTCGTGAGCGCGACGAGGGCAAGAGTGTGCAAGGGTGTGGACAGACTGATGGCGCATATAGGAGAGCAAGGTGGGACGGTGAGTGCATACACATCCGCACGAAACAACGAGGGAGAGCGTAGAAGGGTAATAGGCAACGTTGTTGCCCTTGCTCTCCCCATTTCTGCTCTCAAGGCCTTACTGCGCTGAGCACGGTGTATAGTGATTACTGTGCACTCTCGTCACTTACCCACGAATCGTTCTACATACCTGCACGCAACCGGGCGTACCTCGCGGACAAGGACATGAACATCCATGGCTGTGGATTGTCCTTGAGTGTGGGTCCTCCGTGGTGGCGTGGACGCCGTTGCTGAGCTGCTGCCTACGTTACCCAAGGAATGACTGAGCAAAGTTGCACGGTTCCTCGAGTGGTCAAGGTCGGTCAGTCTTCCTGTGTCGTGAAATTCCATCGATTCATGTGACATGTACTACAGACCTCAAGGAACTTGCGATGCAAATCACCGACGACCCGGACCACAAGTTCGATCTGTCACTGCAGCTCGATGACCTCCGAGTCGATGGTGCCGTCGAAATTGCGCATTCTGTTCCCGATAACGGAGCGGAGACCAAACGGAAAGCACTGGGCGACCGTGCATTGTCAGTGTGGCGATTCGATCCTGCATGGGAAGCGTTCGAGCGAGCAAAGGACCCGAGCGCCTTGCTGGGTGATTTCGATCGGTTCTCACTTACTGACGGCGTTGCCTGGTTATGTTGCAGAACAAAAGGGCGTCAATAACATGGCATTTGTGATGTTGAAGGCTTGTGTGGACCTGCTTGTGAAAACGAATTGAGCGCAAGAAGTGGCGTTGTTCGCTCGGACGTACTATGCACCCAGGTAAGGCAGTCGACCGAGAGCGTCGTAACCTGTTTAATGAAATGATCTATGTCTCTTTTTTCAAGTCTGGCGCCGTACTAGTCAAGTATGTCGGTCACGAACTTGCGCCGGTAGTCAAGGACACACTGTCTGTATCGACTGATCTTCTCTCACTCGCCCCTCTTCCCGGCATCGGAAGAAGCAGTCAAGGCATTGTTAAGTGTTTGGAACGTATCCCAGAAAGTCGACGTGAGTGTCTCAACAGATAGAACACGCATATTTGCTTCTCACCTTTTAATGCGAAAAGACGGATCGTCTCTCGTTTGCGTCTTGCGGAACGCTGTGCCTCCAACATCATCATTCGTATATCCGACGGAAGCGAGCGCGGCAAAGCGTCCGCGGTGCTGATCAATGCGCATGTTGACAGCGCACCCCCAAGTCCTGGAGCTACGGACAATGCACTCACCATAGGGGTGATGCTCGAGTGGGCAAGGGTACTACTTGCGGAAACAAAAGGATGGGAACCGACTTACTCGCTCATTTGTCGTGCGTATTACACGTGGCTTATCCTCCGTTCAATCCAAAAGACAAAAGACAAAAGATATATCGTCCACCGACAGTGTTCAATGACGCGGAAGAGTCTCTGCAGGATGGTTCGCATTTGTTCTCGACGCAATGCCCTATTGCCCCTACGTCAGGCTCTCTCGGCGTACATTTCGCGAATGATATCTGACTCTGACTTT
>JBBPNX010000863.1:0-13157 GCA_038091155.1 Harrya chromipes
TGTCCAGATCACCAAGACACTTCAGGATATCAAGAACCATCCAATCTCTTCCCAAACTATCTGCTGTCACTTGAAAAAAGCTGGTATGAAAGCTGTGGTGAAACAAAAACACCCACTTCTATCCAAGCATCATAGGAGAGAAAGGTTGGATTTTGCTTTGAGCCATCAGGATTGGACTATAGATGATTGAAAGCATGTGATATGGTCAGATGAGACCAAAATCAACTGTATTGGATTAGATGGTAGGAAACGGGCTTGGAAGAAGGCAGGAGAGGGCCTCAGTGATAGGATTGTGCAGGGTACAGTGAAGTTTGGGGGAGGATCAGTGATGATGTGGGGTTGTATGACTTGGGAAGGTGTTGGAATGGCTTGTAAGATTGATGGTAAGATGGATGCTAATCTTTATGTGCAGATTTTGGAGGATGAACTCCAACAAACCCTGGTGGATTATGGATTTTCCAATGAGGTCATTTTTCAATAGGATAATGATCCCAAGCATACCAGTAGGAAGGCCAAGGAGTGGTTTCAAGACCATGGATTTGAGATCATGGTGTGGCCTGCTCAGTCACCAGATCTTAATCCCATAGAACATCTATGGTTTCTTCTTCTTAAAAGAAGACTAGCAGAGTATCCTGAGCCACCCAAGAGGGTATTGGAACTTTGGGAGAGGATTCAAGAAGAGTGGTATAAGATTGGGGTGGAAGAGTGTTAGAGGTTAATTGAGAGTATGCCCAGAAGGGTTCAAGAGGTCATCAAGGCCAAAGGAGGATGCACTTCATACTAATTTGTAATATCCTTGATATCAGCAACAAAACTGTTGCAATGACGTAAGTGGTTTAAAATGGCCATATATCACCCACCCCTAGGCCACATCACATGACCCAGGGACCAATTTGTAGCCAAGGGAGCATACATTGTTTGGTCCCCCCAATGCTAAGTGAGATTCCCACAGGCTCTTGTGGTGCGCTTCGCGCATCACATTAGGGTTAAACATTGCAACAGTTTTGTTGCTCACTGTAGTATTCTATGATATCGTCTTTGTGGGAAATAGAATATGAACAAACTTCTTCAAAGAAGGGAGAAGCAAGTTGAATAGAATTAATGAATAAATCAGGGGTTAACATAGTAATGCTCTCATTGTGATTCTCAATGGCATTCCCATGGTCAGGGCGTCGTGAGAGTGTATCAGCTTGGCTGTTGCTCACACTAGTTTTGTAAATAATTTTAAAATTGAACTCCTGAAGAAGCAAGTGCCAACATGCCTGTCTTCCTGAAAGATCTTGGGGCTTCTTCCAGTACTCGAGATTCTTATGGTCGGTCCAGATCTCGAACTCTAATTGTCCAATAAGATGGTGTTGCCACTCTTTTAGAGTATGTATCACCGCAAGAAGTTCCTTATCATATACCAGGTAATTATGTTCCACAGCATCAAAGGAGTGGGAAATAAAAGTGCAAAGGTGTCAAAGTCCATCATCAGATTTAATAGATAAGTCGCCACCAGTAGCAATGTCCAAAGTGTCCGTCTCAACTCTCATGGGCTTATTTTGATAAACGTATTCCAAAAGAGGAGCTGTGGTGAACTTCTTTGTTAATTTATCCATTGCTGCTTGGTGATGAGGTTTCCAAGTCCAAGGTACATCTTTCTTGGTAAGGTCGTTCAATGGCCTAGAGATGTTGGCGAAGCCTTGGATGAAGCGACAATAATAATTACAAAGTCCAAGGAACCCTTGGAGTTCCTTGAGCTTCTTCAGAGCAGGCCAGTCTAAGATGTCATCAACTTTTCCCTTTTGCATCTCTACCCCCTCCTTGGATACGACCATCTCAAGGAAGTCAACCTTTTCCTAGGAGCAAAAGCACTTTTTGAGCTTAATAAACAAGTCATTTTCATGCAAGCACAAGAGAACCTTTTTTACAATAGCCTCATGCTTGGTGCAAGTTTTCTTTTTTGTGAATATCATAAAGTCATCTATGTAAATAATTAGAACATCCCACATGTCATTAAATATATCGTTCATCATGTTCTGGAAGGTTTCTGGCAAGTTGGTCATTCCAAAGTACATGACCGTGGGTTCATAAAAACCAAAAGGAGTAATGAACGCTCTTTTCCACTCGTGACCTTCTTTAATACAAACATTATTATACCCCCATCTCAGATCGAGGTCAGTGAACATATCTGCACCTTTAAGACATTCTACTAATAAGGAAATGAGAGGTAACAGATATGTGTTCTTGACAGTACTGTCATTTAGATAGCGATAGTCCATGACAAGATATTTCTTGCCATCTTTTTTAGGAATAAAGAAAACAGATGTGGTCTGAGGGGATTTAGAAGGTTTAATGTACCCCTTTTTGAGTTCTTTGTCAACAAAGTTTTTTACTTCTTCTAGCTCTGTCTCAGACAGAGGAATGATGCAACCTCGTTTAGGTTCAAAGTCTTCCTTAAGATCAATTTCATGATCCCGAGGTTTTCATTCTGGGAGTTGTGTAGACTCTTGCTCCGAAAATACATCTAAGAAGTCATGGTAAGCCTCTGGTACTTTAGCCACGATCTCAGATCGTGTTTCCCAAAGGTTTGGAACAAAGAAATAAGGTTTTGGCTCAGAAGAAGGAAGACGAGCCTCATCTAATAATTTACAAGCGTTGATACAACAAGAAAAGGCAATTGTTTTGTTTATCCAGTTTATTTCAGGGTTGTAGCGTGCAAGCCAATTATACCTGATAAATAAAGTGTGAGAACCAAGAGAAGTGACATAAGTGTCAACGTGTTCATAATGACCATCAACACCTATGATAATAGATACTGTGTGGGAAATGCTGCCTAGGGCTCCTTTAGAGCTGTCAACATTGTACAAAGGAAGAGAATGAGGTAATTCTTTTTCATGATTTTGTGAGAGTCCACATAATTGGAATCTATGTATGTATGTGTGGCGCTGGAATCCAACAGAGCTTTCACATCTGTGGAACGCCACTCTTTTCCATTTTCATAAAGAAGACAAGTAGAAATAGAAAATTGACCACCAAATGAAAGAGTACCTTTTTTTTTATATGTTTTGAGGGGTTTTATAAATATTGCACTTACAAGATTCTTCAACCAACAAGGAATTAAGCACACATTCTTTTGGTTCCTGTGCCATGCTCAAGTCTTTAAGCTCAGGGCTTACTCAAAATGCCTTGTGGGAACAAATATATATATTTTATTTTGGGAAGAGGAATAGAAACTGATACAGGAGAAAGAGACATAGGAGGTAATAGATCTGGTAGATCATCCTCAATACAACGACTACAATGAGAATAAGAATTCTGTACAGAAGAGTGAATATGTTACGATTTTCAAAGACTTTTACCTAACTTAACCCTTATCTAAACCTTATCCTACTCTAGGGTTAGGGTTCCCCTTTTAGATGCTGGCCTAGACTTAGCCAGATCGTTCTAGATACCGGTTACTTTACTTTTCCGATTAACCAGATCACTCCCACACTACATCATAGATAACACCTCATTGTTCACACATGCTGATAAGCACCCTTTACGCTACTGGTTAGCTATTCTTGCTATCTCATTAGTCATGCTTAGTCATAGATAGCCCAACAGTATAAGTACCTGCCTGTACTCTCTGTCTTTCCTCAGTCGTATTCATTTGGTTCTTGGGTTATCCCAGCTGGACGTCAAGGACTAACTCCTTCTCTTCTCTCCCTTTGCCTCTAGTCTGTTTGTGCGGGTATAGCGTGACCCCTGAAGCATAGTGTTTAGTGGTTTTGACTCTCCGGTCATAACAGAATAGGATGAGTAAAAGAGATTTTGTCCTTGCACAGCACTACCCTCTCAGCACTACGAAAGAAGTCTCAACGTGGCAAACGCTCAGACAAGGGCGAAGCCAAGCAGCAGCAGTGTAAAAGTGCGCACAACAATGCAGCAGAACCATCCGCCTCATTTGCCTTCACTGCAGCATGGCCCCTTGGCGCCACTGAAGCAACCACGCCTGCCACCATTGACCCCTACTCCCTCCCTCACTCCACTGGCTCGGCCGACTGTGGTCCACCCACGTTCCCTCATGTCCAAAATGCGATATCCCTTTTGGAACGTATGGGTCAACCCACCTCCATCCAAGCCGTTCACAATGTGGATGCCATCACTAATCAGCACTTGGACTGGACCAATGGGATCCCTTCTGGTTCCTCTAGACTCGTTGATCGAGTAGAACTGGAACATGACGTAACAATGACTGCTCCATCTTTCGATGATGATGATGTAGTCTCGCTTGGGTCTGACCCTTGCGACTGGGTTGATCGATTCTCCCAGTACTACGACATGGAAGGCGGTACCTCCGAGTACGTTTCCCCTTGTCCTCTGTCCTACAGAGAAGCTAACGTGCATTCACTGCAGTAAAATTATTCATTAGCTTTGTATACCCCTATAGTAGATAGACTAAAGGACAATCCTACTACTGTTTCGCTGTTCTTACTGTGTGATGATTGCTCTAAGCATAATGGTAAAGGGAAATAGCAAGAAAGTGACATGCCACCCTGGATTTGGCTCCTTGACTCTGGAGCATCGTCTCATTTCACCAATGATTTGAACGATTTTGTTGAATATCGCGTGTATGACACGCCACAATACACACAAACCACCAATGGTAGAGCACCTATCAAAGGTGTTGGGACAGTTATTGTAGACCACAATGGATGACAAGTACGTGTTGCGTGTCAGACGCGTAATGGAGTTCCATTAGTGTGTAAAAGGAAATACCAAATGGGGTGCGATCCGATCAGGATGCACAGCCTCCATGTGTCAGGGTCTATTCGAGGATCCATGAGCAGAGTCCTAATATCCCTGGGGGAAGGAAGTCTGAAAGTCTATCGTAAGTCCGTGATTAGTGAAAGAAGATGCTAATCTGCGAGTGTCCGAAGGCATTAGCAAACGGCTAATCCTTGATGAAATGAATCAAGAATGGAAACGAAAATAGCCCCATTCGTATGTGCAGGCTACCATCTTACGAGGGCTTAGTGTATAATCCCGGTTTCTGTAGTAAACCGCAGAAATCCGTAACATGTATTGTAGCTCCTCAGCTAATTCTACGCACTTCTGCCTGGATTGTGGTTCCTTCAAGTGTGATCTCTGAGCTAGAGACCCCTTGTTGTATTTGACTTTGACGCTCTTCGAGCCTTTTGCTCAGTCTTTCTGTCACCGTTGCTTGGACAAGTTCCTCAGTCCTTCGCACACGTGTAACAGCAGGTGCTCACTTCTACCGACAAGGGAGCTAATGTTATGGATTTCCCTATAGATGATTGGCTATCCACTACACCCTTAGAGGGTGATGGCAATGGCACTTTTTCTTTTTCTTTTACTCCCTTTGATACGCCTTTATGCGATAGCTTCCCCATCTTAGACTCTTACTTTGCATGGCCCAATGTGGACCATTTGATCCCCTCTTCAATGACAGATGGCTGGTTCAAGAGTAATCCTGATCAGTGGCTCTGATTCAGAAGCAGCTCTTCACTTCTCCTTATAGGTACTGCAGATCTCAATCTCATCCTTTTATGTATGCTTCCCCTTTTGTACATGGCTCTCCACTTTCCTCATTCAGATGACTCCTTTTGGAACATCCTGTATTTGTACTATGGTCTTCTGTACAGACACTGCTTCTCCTGCTAGATACTTCCCATATCCAGCTTACTTCCTTTTATATCCACATCTCTTTACGTATATAAAGGTGCTTCTCACCTTCTATGTTCCTTAGCTAGTTCTGCACAACTCAGCATACTTCTAAGACTCCACTTGGTGTGAGACTTCTCCCTAATGGTCGAAGACCCTCAGCATCATGGATCAAGGCCCTCTTCCTAATGGACATCACTGTCTTCGGATCCACACTTTGTTCTGCTAGCCTAAGGTGTGGGTGAGACATCACCACTCGACAGCTAAGCCGTTTCACATCTAGTGATTGTACGCTCTTGCATAACACATCCCATCCAACAACAACAATGACACGATGACTGTGGTATCGTGGTCATCATGTTGTTGTCACTGTTGTTGCATCGTCATTGTTGTATTGTGTTGCCCCCCCTCACCCTATCCTCCCCCAACCTGACAATGGTGATACAATAACCACATTGTTGTTGTCATTGTATTGCCTTTCCCTCATCCTCACCCCATCTGATGCTGACAACAATGCAATAACCGCACTGCCATTGACATCACATTGCATCACCTTTCCACCACTTGCACCCTCAGGCTTAGTTATGGATTTCCCTATAGATGATTGGCTATTGGCAATGCCTTTTGAAGATGACAGCAATGGCACATTTTCTTTTTCTTTACTCCTTACGATACTCCTTTACGTGACGGGTTTCCCGTCTTAGATTCCTACTTTACATGGCCCGATGTGGACCACTCGATTCCTTCTTCAATGACGGGTGGCTGGTTCGAGAGCAATCCCGATCAGTGGCTCTGATTCCAGAAGTGGCTCTCCGCTTCTCCTTATGGGTACCACAGTTTCCTTCCATTCCGCACCATGGGTCTCCATATTTCCTTTTACGTATGTTTCCCCTTTTCGTACCCGGCTCTCTGCTTTCCTCTTTCGGATGACTCCTTTTGGAACATCCTGTATTTGTACTATGGTCTTCCATACGGACTCTGCTTCTCCTTTTGGATGCTTTCATATCCAGACATATCCCTTTATATCCACTTCTCCTCACATATATAAGGCGCTTCTCGCCTTCTATGTCCCTTAGCTAGTTTTGCGCAATCCAGCATACTTCTAAGACTCCACTCGGTGTGAGACTTCTCCCTAATGGTCGAAGACCCTCAGCATCGCGGATCAAGGCCCTCTTCCTAACGGATGTCACTGCCTTCGGATCCAGCTTTCTATCTTCGCTAGCCTAAGGCATGGGTGAGTCATCGCCACCTGACAGCTAAGCCAGACTTGGTCTAGTGATTGTACGCTCTTGTGTAACAGGCTCTCCCTGTTACGGATTTCCCTATAGACGATTGGCTATCAGCGACGCCTCTTGAAGGCGATGGCAATGGCACGTTTTCTTTTTCTTTTACTCCTTACAATACTCCCCTACGCAACGGATTCCCTGTTCTAGACTCCTACTTTATGTGGCCCGATGTGGACCACTCAATCCCTTCTTCAATGATGGGTGGCTGGTTCGAGAGTAATCCCGATCAGTGGCTCTAATTCTAGAAGCAGCTCTCCGCTTCTCTTTACGGGTACTGCGGTTTTCTTTCATTCCGCACCGCGGGTCTCCATGTTCCCTTCTATGTATGTTTTCCTTTTTGTACGAGGCTCTCCGCTTTCCTCTTTCGGATGACTCCCTTTGGAACATCCTGTATTCATACTACGGTCTTCCGTACAGACACCCGCTTCTCCTTCTGGATGCTTTCCATATTTAGCATTATCCCTTTATATCCACATCTCTTTACGTATATAAGGCACTTCGCGCCTTCCGTGTTCTTTAGCTAGTTCTGCGCAATCCAGCGTACTTCTAAGACTCCACTCGGTGTGAGACTTCTCCCTAACGGTCGAAGACCCTCAGCATCACGGATCAAGGCCCTCTTCCTAACGGACGTCGCCACCTTCGGATCCAGTTCTCTTTCGCTAGCCTAAGGCGTGGGTGAGTCATCGCCGCCTGACAGCTAAGCCGGACACAGTCTAGTGATTGTACGCTCCCGCGTAACACTCCCCTTACCCCATCCAACAACAACAACAACAACACAACAACAACAACATGACAACCATGTCATTGTTGTTGTGTCATTGCTGTCATGTCGCCATCTTCATGGCATCCTCATCCTCTTTGTCATGTTGTTATTGTCATTGACTCATTGTCACGTCACCTTTGCCTTTCCTTGCCCTCTTGCCTTTCCCTCTCCTTTCCTACTCATCTAGGATGCCAGTGATGACAACAACAAAAATGACATGACAACCATGAGACATGGTTGTTGTGTTGTTGTTGTGCCGCCCCTCCCTCTCCCTTTCTATACATCTAGGATGGCTCAGCACACAACAACAACAACAACATGGAAATTGTTGTGTCATGCATGGGTCATGTTGTCTTTGTCTTAGTTGTTGTCATCATTGTGACATGGCTTCCCTTGCCCTTCAAGTTTCTGATCACAAGGATAAAGACAATGACATGATGATGGTGCTCTCATTATCATGTCGTTGTCATCATCATGGTGGTTTTTGAACAGCCATCTTGTGTTGCCCATCCCTCACATGATTGACAAACACCCACTCTCACTCCTTATTAGGAAATGTGATATGTTTCATATGTTGTGTTTTAGAAATGGTGATATGCTCTTTCTCTTTTTCCACTGCTTCCTCACTGCATACATGTCTTTTGTATGTAGATCTATTGTATATTTCACTGTAGTATGGTGTCTGAGTGCTGTATATGAGCCATGAAATATTCTATAGAGTGATAATGTAGATTTGTTGGAAAATAAAAAAACATAACCACATTTTGGATACATTAGGGTTATGCCCTTGAATAATATATCTCCAGATATATTTCATACATATCTACAACATGTCAGCAGCACAGACCACCAGGATCAATGCTTGGTATGGTTGTGTCATATTCTCTTCCTGACCCCTCTTTCACTTTCCCAGGCTTCATCAGTGATCCAGCTCTCCATAAATAGTTCAGGCCTCATTGGATGATATATATCTACATATTCCACCATATATATCACTGGCCATAATGTCATAAACATTATGTAGGATGCATTTCTGACATTTGTGAAATGAATATATTTGACATGGTCTGATGGGTATATTGTCAGGGCAATCATGTCCTTAGCTCAGCCCTGGTGCTCCCTAACTCTCCCTATTTCTTCCTATTTTTCTGATGAGGATTGAAGACAGGAGGAGCAATTTAAACATATGAGATGCATAGGAAAAGCTCTGAGAACTTAGGAGACTGTTACAGTTGCTGCGTTAGCAGGCTACCGTTGACTCAGGACTAAGCCTACGAGACTTGTAGGGTCGAGGGGCGAGGGTTCTCAGGTTCCGCAGCGGCGATGACTCACCCACGCGTTGGAACAAGAGCAAGGGGTGCGACCTAAAGGTGCGAGACGAAGGTTAGGACGAAGGATGAGGACGATACCTCTGGTGGTCGCGCGACGACCGGGGGCCTTCCTATAGCGGAAGGCGACGAAGGTTGAATGGGTTCCGGTCGCTAACCGGGGGACGGTCGAAGACTAAGGTCGACGACGTAGACGAAGGAGTCAAAGGAGGAGATCCGACGACGGACGCAGGAGGAGTCAAGTAAGCTCAGGTAGATTTAGTGGATCAAGACTGAGGTTACATGGACGGGTATCTAGGGTTTATATACGTAAAGGCCCTTTAGGGCAGGCAGCGGAGTCATCTGGATATAAAAGGGAAATGACTCGTCATGACTCGCAAGCACTGCTATGCGCAGCAACGGAGTAAGCGTGAATGACAAAGGGGTGACGAAGCGATGACGAATGTGCGAAGGGCACGGCATATGACAAGAGCACGATGAGTAAGATAGAATGTCTGTGGAATACGATGGAATTAGTGAGGGTCAAGGGCAATGGCAAGAGCGAGACCCGAACGGCTCATGCTGCAACGAAGGCGTAGTCCAAGTGAAGACGAAAGACAAAGACAAAGTGAAAGGAAAAAGTGAAACGTAACAGAGACTTTGAAAACAAATCAAAAACTCAACATTGTAGCTTCTACAATGTTTCAAGCACCATTCTAGATGGTAGACCATGTCTGTAGAGTGCCATAGAAACTGTGTATCTCATGTGCCTAGCTAATTCTATTCCTAAAACATCAAAATTGTAAGAATCAGTTGAGTGAGGTTACTTTCAATTGAATGCATGTGTACAATACTGTTGACACTAAAGATACATTTTCGCAATTTTGATGTCTTAGGAATAGAATTAGCTAGGCACATGAGATACACAGTTTCTATCGCACTCTGCAGACATTATCTACCATTTAGAATGGTGCTTGAAGTATTGTGGAAGCTACAATATCATGTTTTTGATTCGTTTTCAAAGTCTTCTAAGAGTTCTCAGACCTTTTCCCACACATCTCATATGTTTAAATCACTCCTCACATCTTTGATCAACATCAGAAAAATAAGATAAAATCGGGAGAGTTAGAGATCCATAGGGCTCACAATATTATACCATTGCCCTGATGATATACAATTCAAATCCCTTTAAATATATTTATTTCACACATGTAATAAATGTGTCCTAGATAATGTTTATGACATTATGGGCAGTGGTATATATGGTAAAATATGTAGATATACATCATCCAACAAGGCCTGCACAATTCATGGAGAGCCAGATCACTGGTGAAGCCTGGGAAAGTGAAAGAGGGATCAGGAAGAGAATATGACACAATCATACCAGCATTGATCCTGGTGGGCTGTGCTTCTGATATGTTGTAGATATGTATGAAATATATCTGGGGATATATTATTCAAGGGTATAACCCTAATGTATCCAAAATACAGTTATGTTTTTTTTATTTTCCAAAACATTTACATTATCACTCTATAGAATATTTCATGGCTCATGTTACAGCACTCAGACAGTACACAATAGTGTATTACACTATAGATCTACATATAGAATACATGTATACAGTGAGGAAGCAGTGGAAAAGCCAGAAAAAATATGTTATAAGAGATGTTACCATATTTGAAACATGCATATCCAGTGCATGTCATATTTCCTAATATGGAGTGGTCACGGGCGGTGTGTACATTGTAATGAGAGCAAGATAAGAAGGCAACAACAACAACAACACAACAATCATGTTTAGCTCACAATTATTGTGTTGTTGTTGTTGTCATATAGATGATTATGAGGAAAGAGAGGGGGAAGGGTGATGAACGTAACACAATGGGGATGATGAGAGAAGGAATAGTGACATACTGGTGGTATCTGTGCGTGTCAGGGGGCACAGTGCACATCAGGGTGGATGACAAGCCCATTGGGTTACATGTGTGTCAGTGTTATGACCTGAGAGTCAAATACACTACACAACAATGCCTCAGGGATCAGGCTACGATTCACACAAACAGAGCTAAGAGGAGGAGAGAGAGGAAGGGAGTTAGTCCTTGACATCTGGCTGGGATAACCCAAGAACCAAATGAATACAACTGAGGAAACGATAGAGAGTACAGGCAGGTACTTATACTATTGAGCTATCTATGACTAAGCATGACTAATGAGATAGCAAGAATAGCTAGCCAGTAGCGTAAAGGGTGCTTATCAGCACGTGTGAATAATGAAGTGTTATCTATGATGTAGTGTGAGAGCAATCCGGTAAATTGGGAAGATGAAGTAACTAGTATCTAGAATGATCTGGCTAAGTCTAGGCCAGAATCTTAAAGGGGAACCCTAACCCTAAAGTAGGATAAGGTTTAGATAAGAGTTAAGTTAGGTAAAAGTCTTTGAAAATCGTAATAGTCGGGTGAGGCTGCAGGTGACTGTGGCATGGGGAAGGGTGATGCAATGTGAAAACGACAATGACAATGATGTGGCAACCACAATACCACAGTTGTCATGTCTGTTGAGATAATGGACTAATCTAATCAGTAGTGTAGTATTACATAACATATGAGTAGTTAGATATCTCTACAGACTACCATCTAGACACACATGGCTGTATATAAATCACCTACCCATGACTGTGTGAAATAGATCTCTTAACCTTGAACCACCAAGTTCTCAGTTTCAGCAAACCACACAGGTGAGTCACTTGAGTAGGCCTCTGCCTATGTATCTGTTCAACAGGTTATGAGCCCCAAGTGGCCAGTTGAGCAATGATCTACTCTCACCACTGACTACTCAAAGGTGAAACACCTGGTTCACTTATCTATGCAATGGTTATATCTTGCTGGACATAATTGAACAGAAAGTTGTTCTATGTGAAGGTTTAACCTCACTGAACACCACTAGATGTGATCTCACTCAGGGATATAGGCTTTTAGACCTCTAGAGTAGGGGGAGACTATATCACCCTGAATCTACATCCCTGAACAATCAGAGATGTGATTTACTCGCTCCTTTTATTTTTATTGACTAGGTTTACTAATGTTCATACACAGATCTAACTACTGCCATGTTGTCATCTCAGATTAAAGATATTCCAAAGCTCTCTGATACCAACTACAAGCGTTGGGCTGACGAAATAAAGTCCTACCTCTAGTCTCAAGGAATTTGGTGTCATGCCATGGTTCATACCTGCCTGGAACTCCATCCTGTTGGAGATAGCGGAGATAACCAAGATGATATTGATGATTGGGATGACAATGACAACAAGGCTCTTGGTGTACTCAAGCTTTGCATCAAGTATCATATTTTGAACTCTCTTGGCAAGTACAAGACCTCCAAGGCACTTCAGGACCTTCTCCAGGTCCAATTTGATGTCCTCTTTGCAGCATCTGCTTATACAGAATTCAAGTCTATGCTTGCACTCTAGTTCCCAGAGAACAACCACCTTGCTTCCACCTTTGGAAAGCTCAATATGCACTTCAACACACTCAGTCACATTGAATATCCTATCCCTGACAAGATCAAGCTTATGCTTGTTCTTTTTAAGCTTCTGAAGTATGCCGACTTTGTCACCCAAGCTCTTAACTCCACATGCACTGATAAAGAGGAGAAAGACAAGGCTCCTAGCCTCACTTCTATTGAGAAGGCTGTCACTGCTGCCTGGCAGCAGCATGTCTCACGTCACCCTCCCAAGGGCACTCAGCAGCACCAGCAGCACCAGCCTAATGCTCAGGCTAATAAGGTTTCTGCTGTAAAGCGGAAGGGGGAGGAACCCCAGTTTACCCAGCAGCAACAGGGAAAGAATGGGAATTCGCAACAGGGGGGTGAGAATAAAAATAAGAAGAAGCATCAGGGTAAACTGTTATGACCGAAGAGTCAAAACCACTAAACACTATGCTTCAGGGGTCACACTATACCTGCACAAACAGACTAGAGGAGAGATGAGAGAAGAGGGATGGTTAGTCCTTGACGTCTGGCTGGAATAACCCAAGAACCAAATGAATACGACTGAGGAAAGACAGAGAGTACAGGCAGGTACTTATACTGTTGAGCTATCTATGACTAAGCATGACTAATGAGATAGCAAGAATAGCTAGCCAGTAGCGTAA
>JBBPNX010000864.1:0-13145 GCA_038091155.1 Harrya chromipes
ACTTTGTATCGTTGTATGCTCTAACGCTATGCTCTATGCCTGTATACATGTAATTCAACATTCCAGCTCGTGCTACGTGAGCCCCGAGAGTACTACTCGCTGGTGAATTCGACTAGCACCTCCAATGTTGAAGCGGAAACGACTTGAAACACCTACTCGCGATCGGACACTAGTCCGGGTCATAGATATGACATGCGGCCCATTGGAAGTTAGCCACGTCCGAGATGATGGCAAGTGACCACTAAATGAACGAGTTGCCAGTGCTTGTAGACGATAAGGACTCGTCCGGCGGTTAGAAACCTGAAAGTAGACTCATATGACCATGGTGGTACCAGCCTGCAGACCCCCAACTCGTACGTATTAACCAGCGTGCATGAGCGACTGATCCCGGATCGACAACTTCTCACCCACACACTTGTCAAGTTGGAGTGGAGCCTCAGGTCTGCGGGTAGCCCAAAGCTCCGCGCGCACCGGAAAGTGCTCGTCGTGTCGTTGGTTGACGTACCTCCGAGTCTCATGGTACACCGCACTCCCAACCACGGCCCGGGACATTGATATCGACGGCCACAATTCCTCGCCTCATGCTGCAGTACTTGGCGCGTTGCACTGGGAATGGTAAGTACGACGGATTCTATGTGGATGGTACAAACCAACGTGGGGTCCGTCGTATCATTCAGTGCCCGCAACCTCACCTCCTTACCCTCCGAGTCGCTTTTAGGTTTTCTTCTTTACTCACTTTGAAATCCACGGTATTCTCACTCATTCATATTTTGGACAGAGACGAATGGTCATGCTAAGGTGAACAAAGAGGCAGGGGCGCGCAGACCGGCATTGAGATCTGAGACGGGGCTAGGAAATGGATCATCAAAAGGGTGATGATCAAGAAATACACTGGCAGCACCTGCGAGGAGGGGAGGGGATATGGCGACCGATGTTTCGCCGCCTGACGCTGGTACGCCGCAGTGCGTGGTGCGAGCGCCAGCCGGAGCAGTACTTACAGTGCAGCTGTACGTATATATGATGACCCAAACCATCCTGGGCGACATTCTCCGGGAATATATTTCACCAAAAAAAAAGCATGGTGGACAGCGAAGGCCTGAAACGAAACCCAATTGTAGCTATGAGATCTACACATAAAAACGGCTCCGGTTGGTTACATCATCTACCAACTCGGAGAGCACAACTTTTGGGACCGCCACTTTTTGTCTTTTCCGTAGTAGAAGTGCGATACTTACTCACACGAGAGCATGGTGACAGAATAACCTTGGCTGCTCCAACCGTGAATTGGAAAGAAAAAATTATTTGATTATTAAAGCACATTAGGGAATCAAAGTCCAGAATCGGCGTCAAAACGATGACGAAGATGAAACACATATATGCAGATCCAATTGTGCTCCTGGTACTGGTCGCAGGATGATCCAGCGTTTCCAAGGGGAGAAAACGCCATGGTATCAGGGTACCTTCGCTTCTTGTATAGAAAAACTTGTCATAGCTTCCGTTGTGTCAACCAATATGCACCTTCCTGCCTCAAACGGTTCCGTTTCGGCGGAATTTGGAGAAAAAGTTGGCCTTGGGTGATGTGGACGACGTTGCGCCCGACATACGGCCACGCCTCCGACCACAACACACAGTGAGACCGCCCAAGATGAGGAGGATCAGCGAGGCAAATGTGAGCCAGAAGCCTAATAAACCAAGTCAGCACGATTACCACAAATCAAGAACAAACCAAACAAACCAGGCCCAGTGATGGTGTTACCGCTGAAGCCGAGGTTGCCCATCTGGTTCTTGAAGTAGGCATAGAGGGCAATGTCAATGGCGAACGCAATGAGGGTTAGGATGGCAGCGAGGAAGGAGATCAAAGAGGCGAGGAGCGTGACAGTGATGTGTTGTGAAAACGAGAAGAGCAATGCGACAAAGGAAACACCACATGCTAAAAGACAACAAAGTAGCAGGCACGTGGTTAATTCAGGGAAGACGAGTTGCTAACAAGACAACATACCAACGGGGTGAACGGCGAGGCCCATTGTCCACGAGGAATCGATGTGGACCGAATTATTTGCGCCATTTTGGATCGTGATCGAATAGCCATGACCTGTGTTAGAGATAAACAACTAATCAACGAGGTGGAACATGTCTAGGAGAGAACTGACCAGTCGGAGCGCAGACCATGTTTCCGTTGGCGATAGTGTAGCAGTAAGTCCTGTGCACAGATAGGTGACGAACGAGGGGTAAATCAAGGAGACGACATACCATATGCCCAACTAAGACAGCACATGGGCGAACCACATCAATGGCTAAGTCAAAGGACTGGATTTGTTGGCTTACTCTAAGTTGTGACAAGGGCTGAACATCTCCACCTAATGGAATAGTGCTGTCGGTGTGCAGACGGGTGATGTCCATGTCGGTGAGGTACGGTAACGATATGGAGACAATGAACAACAGAACAAAGGCAGAGAAGATGAAGAAGATGGCGGGTACACAGAAAGCGCGTGACATGATGGAGATGATGTCGTCGGCGTTGAGGGCGACGTTGAGAAAGAGGAGGGGCCAAGCAGGTACACGAGGCTGAGTTGGTTTTTATTGTGACACTAAATGGAACGATCAAACCCAAAAAATGGCTAAACCCGGAAATACCCCACACAGCCTTGGGTCCACGTGCAAGCTTCGTCAACCCTTGCCCGACAGCCAGGAGGTTCATTCGAGTTGTTCATCTCCCAGTGGGGCCAATGTCGACATTTGCTCACGTTGGAGCTCGACACCATCACATGGCCAGCAGGAACATTTGCGACCTGGGTCAAATTTTTCCCGATGATGATTCGATCGGGGAATTTCAGACGTCATTGCGGAGTGCATTAATATTGCTGTGCTACGGCCCAAGTCAACTTCCGCGGTGGATCCGAAGAGACAGAATCGACCGATGCACTACTTTTGCCTAAACTTTCTGCATCTCCGGAGTTCAAGACATCTTCGGCACGTGGGCACTCCTTCGGTCTCTTGATACCCCATTTGCAGTTTTGGATCACAGTTGCATACCATTTGGACGTACAAGACAAATGGTATTACAGCGGTTTGCAAAACTAGTATGTGGAAAATGCATTGAGAAAAGTTGCACCTCGGACTCTCGGAGACAGCAAGCAAGGGCAGCTGAGTAAGCATTGTTGTCAGTGCCTGGTGTCGCAAGATGGAAAGTGGATCGTTCAGTGCCTCCCAATGTCAAAGTAAATCTTGTTCTTATACCATGGCAACTATAGTGTCAAGGGTATCTATCACCTATTAGGCATCGAGAAGCTGCACTCAAGATATGACACTGTAACCAGATGCTTGACTGGACACCATGTGCTTTGAGATGTGGCATTTTGAAAGTCTATGAAATGTTCTATGCACGGTGTTACATGTAGCATTAAGGATGGATTACAATATGCATAGACAGACGTGTGGTTTGCAGGTGAATAGGACGGTGATGAACCGATTGGACGTGCAATTGGCTTTTGTCAGACCTAGAGCAAAAAAGCGAAAACGACAAAACAAAACCGACGATCACAATCAACCAACGTCGCGCGTGGCGTGCCGCCTACGAGAAAAAGTACAACGACTCGCGGATCGTCTCCACTTCAAACGTGCCCTTTTCCGGGTGGGGTGGTATCAAGTGTGACAGTTTGATAAACTTGTTCTTGAACGCCGCCGGCACGTCGTCGTCATCGTCCTCACTCTCTTCCTCGCTCTCCGCCTCGTCCACTTGGATGCGTTTCGGGCTCGATCCGCGGGGACGACCTCGCCCGCGCTTCACGGGTGCCGCTGTCTCTTCAGTCGCGGCAGGCGCAGACGCAACAGAGGTGTCCCCGTCCACGGTGATGGTCGAGATCGAGCTTCCCTCGGCGTCCGTGACGTCAAGCAAGCTGCCAACGGCTGCGTTCTCTTTCTTGAGCTCCGCAGCAACGTCCTGGGACGCGGTAATCCGACAACCGGCCTCCAAGAGCAGTTTAAGCGTCGATTCCTTGCGGATCGCGGATAGGGGTACAAAGTGATTTGCATAGCGTTCCCGGAACTGGAGTAAGAAGTCAGTCTGGGCGAGACTTGAAACACAGGCGCGATAGGCTCACCTCGGCCTCAAGTCTACGAAGAATGTCAGACGAGTGAAGGGCGATGAACGTGTCACGGATGACTTCCGACATCTCGTCGATGCTCGATGCGTGAGTCCAGTACGAATCGTGGACAGATGAAAACGTGATGCTTCGCATCTTTGAAGAACCATCAGTCGTCTATCACCACCAAGTCCACCAAGTCAAATACTCACCTTGCATTCCAACGCGGTCAACATCATATGCGTCGCATCCAGAGAGTGAATGAAGTTGGGTGGGAACGCAGATGCTTGCTTGAGACTATTGACGGCGGCGGGTGCGGTAGGATCTGAGATGTAAACCGTTTGCAATGACGTCATGATCTGTTTTCGCTTTGCCTTGCGGTAGGGCTGCACGATTGGCAATCCCAATGGCGTCGTCCACACCACTGACGCCATCTGTTCCTTCCGTATGCGGTCCTCTATGGGACCTGCCTTGGCGTTGGCACGCTGAGGTTTAAGGATCTCGGAGATACGCTCTTTGGGGATGCCTTTGGTGATGAGCTTGGCACAGAGGTTGAGCCAGCTTTGGATGGATTTGGCGCCTGAGAAAAGGTCACCAATGCAGTGAAGGACGTTCTTTGCAAGGTAAGCTGAAGCCGCCCAGCAAAGTTCCTCAGGTATATCTCCCCTGTCTTTCAGCTGCCTCTCGATCTGCTCGCGAGCCCCGACATAAGTGACGCCATACACAGTCGTCATGACCTTGAGCAAATATCAATATCTAACTTGAAGTCATTAAACGTGCAACGAACTGTTTGTTTGACCACTTTGCGAGCGATTTTACCCAAAAGGAGCTGAGCAACCTTCACGCCGTTGTCTGCGTCCCTTTGCACAATCTTTTCGACCATGTTGGCAACATAGGTGTACACGTCCGATGGTCGATCAGTGACTGCCAAATTGACTTGTGCAGCACCCTTGCCGTCACCTCCAAGGGCAGCGTAATGTTGCAGTCCGTTACATGTGCCGTCCTGGTGTACGGGAAGTGTCGACATGTAGGCGTGAGGGTCTTCCGATTCAAGAGCGGCACGGAGCTCCATGCAAGTTGCAAGGCATTGCCACGGATCGTCCGCCTTGGTCCACCAGCGCCGACCCTGCCCAGAAATCAGCAAAGTGAACCAAAACAAGGTAATCAACACACCTCCAAAGGTTTCTCGGCACTATCATAAATATCGTCAAGGTGATCCATCACAAATGCCACGCGTTCGTCGAAGTTGCCCTTGTCGAACCCGCACAGATTAGCAAGGTGGATTTTGAGCCAACGCAGACCGCGCTCGCCGAGAGGTTTCGCCTCCGCGAACATCAAAAGGCCGCGGGCTAGGTCATCACCAATGTGACTCAAGTGAGGGGGTATAGGGTACGCTCTTCCACGGAAATCAAGGTTATGGGGTAGGTGGAATGTGTCTCCCAAGAACTAAAGTTCAATCAGTACAGTGTTTGGATGCTTATGCAGAAACTCACAGCACGAGAGATCTCAATTTTGTAATTGACGCTGCAGCGCTCGGAGTGATTATTTGCTTTATCCTGGACATAGGTCTTCAGGCGTTGGTTGTATATGGACTTTGCCTGCACGTCGGTATCGTAATTCTCTGGCTTCTGGGGTTCAGCCTTGTCGTACACTGCAGGAGGAATCTTGCAGAGCCTATCCCCAGAATTCCAGACTTGGAGCACGACATCAAAGATCTTCCGGTTGGTTTGCCAAGGTGTACTACCTAGTACATCCAAACCAGCATACACGAGTTCGAGATTACCCAAAGACGAGGCATGATTGAGGTAGCTTTGTTGTTCCTGACAATCCTTGAAACGCATGGCTGAGGCTGTATTGCTTCATGAGCGCCCATGCCTCGCCGGGAGAAATATATAGATATATAACCTACTCTTGTTGTAAATGTACCCACCCTGGTCGGGAGAAAGCCAGGGACTGGGCTTGATGAGCATAGGAAGATGGCGGGGGTGGAGTGTTTCGCGCAGGGGGTCCTTCGCGAGCCGGTCGGCGACGACGGGATTCAGTCGGATAACGCCTAGTTTTTGACCACGAACGTATTCATATGCATGGTAAAATGCTGGCTGCTTCTCTTTTCTACGAACGCAATCAGTCCCGGAGGCATACAAGAGACAGAAATTGCACCCACACTTCCTCGCCAGTCCGTTTGTCAACTGCAGTACGTTCAACGGTGGCAGTATCCATCAAAGAGTCAACCAGGATACTCCCAACCCTCACGCGCAAAAGCTGCGTCCACTCCGCTGTCCACTCTTCGTTATCCTGTGTATACTTGGCCGCAGCTACCCGTCTCGCGTGTAGATCCTTGTAGCCAAGACCCGTGAAGAAACTGTGGTCACCAACACGATGCAACGAAGGTACCGCAATGTTGTTGCGTTTACACATCTGAGCCTTGTACTCATTTTCGACGGCGCGTCCAACAGTGAGAAGAGCCCGGGCCAACTTCATGCCGTCGGCGATACCACCGGTGCTGTTTAATCGCATAACTTCGAGGATGGTGATGAGTGAGAGCGTTTCGGGTTTGATCAGCGATAGGAATGGTCCCAGACGGGGAGACTTGTCTGTTAGCTTTTGTTAGATCTTAGCCGTTCGCCATCACGAGTCGGGACATGCCTCGAGTCCGCTTTGCCTCAGTAGCAATGATCTGTTCAATCTCAGCTGCAAGGCGGGCACGCAGCTTCTGGTGCCAATCCCACATCCATCTTTGAAGGTCCGCACGTCGAAGACCTACATCCATATGACCCAAACCTATCTCATCGAATATTTTGGCCTCGTGCTTGAGCCTCTCCACGGCAACATCATAAACGGAAGCTTCGAGCAATTTTTGACGGGCCGCGACATCTTCGGGAAGGACACGGCGAGCGAGAGTGACCTGTGCTAGATGCTTGCGCAGGTTGTCCAAATTAAATGGTATCTCTTCTACGGGAGCTGAATGAACCACGTTGCCATTTTCATCGACAATCTCCTGGGACGCGTCCTACGACAGGATCAGTCAATTCAGAATAACACCTATGTACGGTGATGACTCACTGCAAGTTTCTTGACTGGTCTTACTTCTGGCACGTCATCCAACGGGTCCAAAAAACCGCACCCCATTGCCTCTACCTGTGCTATAACTTGCGACATATTCATCTCTATGGCTGCCTTGGAGAGCAAACGGATGACTTGAGATGCTTCTTCTGACGAGGTGAAGACGCGATCAGATATGACATCTCGAATGGAGATTCCACGCGCAGTGAGTCTGCTGAGTAGCCTCGCTGGATTTGCCGCCGAGGTCGAATCATTAGGGTCAGAACTGAGACTACGGGTAACGTTAGACCCCTGAATTCATCATATAACTTTGCGCCTACCGCGATCGAGCAAGAAGCATTATTGCGTAGGTTTGCGGGTTCGGGTGGATATTTTCCGACCCGTTCTCCATTGCTTCATATAATGACCATGCCTCCTCAACCCACAGGGCACTATCGCTTGGCTCCTTTATAGAAGCCATTTCGACATAGGCCTCCAGGAAAGAGTTGTATATCCGTGTGTCCAGGAGGGATTCAGCCGAGGTGGATTTTCGTAGACGCTCGAAAATTTGCTTCGCGCGAGGTACGTCGTAGAGATTGTGTAGGCACGCGTCCATGACGGCAAACTGATCCTGGGTTGGCGAATCTGGGAAGAAATAGGTGTTGAGGACTGTGGAATGAGACTGATCGGGGAGAGGGGTAGGTAGAATAGTGTAAGGAATCCGACGATGCAAGAACCCGCGCATGTCATTGACAAAAGACACGCCCTCCTCTGTCAACGGGTCCTTCTGAGTCGTGAAATGAACGGCGTCCGGGTGGGGGAGCTGAAGCTGGGCAAATGCAGCGGCGGGGGCATTGGCCTTCTTTGACGGCGTCGAGTAGAGTCGAGCTGGTCGTGGAAGACGTTGCCGGGAGTACGACACCAAAGTCGTCTCCAGCTTGCGAGCAGAATTTCGAGGTATCATCCAGGCTCAAGGTTGTCGTTGGTGTCGTTGGACCCGCACGAAAAAATCACTGGCCGTGACCAAACGCGACTTTGACTAGCCAATTCCCACGTCACTCAGGGACACAGAACCTCATCAAGACCGCTCTCTCTAATTCTCTTGTCAACGTAGGCCGTTGATTCAGCCATTGTTGACAAGTGCAAGTAGGTCACTTACCTTTGTCGATCTCGCACCTGAACGAGTGCCGCGAACGTGACTGCCCTCAATGTGCTCGCTGCATCGCTGGCTTTTATCAGCTGCGCTCCTCGTGGCTTCCCTGTACTGATAGCACCAGCGCAATGAACTTGGTGCCAGCTGAAGAGTGGATAATGCCGCTTCTACTCTACTTCCTCGCCATGGTATACTGCGTGTGCACCCACGAGTTGAAGCTCGCTGGATTGGCCCTGTGTGCGGCAAGACCGGCAAGCATGTTGTTTACTACGAGCGAATACTGACGTACCACGACTCGGAACACCTTAGAGGGACCACTGGTCCGCCTTTGTAAATCGAAAAATCTCGGAGATCGGAATTTGGGTAGCGTCCTCCGGTTTCTCTTCCTCGTCGTTTCATGAGCTAATTCGACCATTCCAGACATGCGGCGAGGTCGAAAGGTCGTTCCCGACTCGGTGCAGTTGGCGATTGTGCGCATGTCGAAGATGCTTGATCACGACCAGATCAGCCTGGGTCTGGACGTGTCTCTCTCCACCATCAAACGTGTTCTCTGGCATTTTCAGACATACGGGATCATTCCTAGTGAGAAAGAGAAACAAGAAACCCCTGCTAGTGATGAAGAAGAAGATTCTACTCGCGGATCCAACGGACACCTTCGTGACGTGGATGTCGAGGTATGTTGCCGCAACAAAACTCTACCAAAGCAATTGTTTCAAGTCACACTGCATAGTTTCTATTAGGAACTATTCAGAAGGCACCTGACCCGTACCTTGCCGAACTCCAGGATGTGTTGGCCACATCATGTAATGTCAATGTCTCACGCAATATTGTGTGGCGAGCACTTCGTCGACAAGGAGTGACAATGAAAAAGGTGTATTCCCATACCATTGTGATTCTGTGGTACATTCCTGATTTCTGTAGATCACTCGTGTTACTGCCGAACGGTCGGCTCAGAAGCGTCTTGAATATCTGACAAGGATTGGAAAATATCAAGCCGAACAACTCGTTTTCGTCGATGAAAGTTCTGTCGATCGCCGCACAACATACCGCGGTCGTGCCTGGTCAATTCGAGGATCAAAGGCGCAACGTAAGGCCTTTTTTATACGTGGCAAACGGTATGATATTTCTTCTTGTTTATCTCGGACCATTCTGATTGTGAAGCAGATATTCAGTTTTGCCTGCTCTCACGCTCAGTGAAGGCATAATCCATTGTGACATTGTTGAAGGATCGTTCTGCGCAGGGACATTTCACATTTTCATTGAGTGCCTCCTCGAAAGAATGCAACCATTTCCTCTGCCAAATTCCGTCATTGTAATGGACAATTACCGCATCCACAAGCATCCGGATATTCAAGAACTTATTTAATCCAGGTATGAATCTCTTTCAACTGTAACGAATGTGAACTAATCGCTACAAAGAGGTATGCGGTGTGAGTCCCTGCCTCCGTACTCTCCCGATCTCAATCCAATCAAACATGCTTTCTCTGCAATGAAAGCACATCTCCGTATGAATGGAGATTACGCACGGATGGTGATGACTGAAATGATGGCTGAGCAGATTTTCATTACGCTTCTGCGACCATTGTATATGATCACCCCTCAGGATTGTTACAGATGGTTTTCACACTGTGGGTATGTGTAGATAACTTCAGCCTCTGTTCTAGTATTGTTGGTCATCGTGGTGAATGGATATTTGTGATCTGTGCCACCCAGAGTCTTTTGGGACGTCCGGAAATCGAAATGGATGAGAATGGTGCAGACACACAATCCAGAGACATGATATATTGCCGGGATGTGTCGCGGAAAAATGCTGAACATACTCAGGATTGAAATGAGACAATCAGTGTAACGAGCCGAATACGCCGTGAGTCAGTAGAAGAAATCTCGGTCAAGATTGTGGATGGGATCAGATCGCGCGCAGCGAAACCTGATTTCTCGTCTCTGTCACGGAGGTTCATGTAAGCACCATGACGTTCCGCTTGCACAACTGAGAATGTAGTCCAGAGTTCCGGCACCGGAAAATCAAGAATGTTGACCGAGGTAATTCCTTCTTTCGCAAGTATGGGTAGTGGCTGAATCTGGAACAAAACTGATACTTGGGATGCTTGGTCTCCCTGAACAACTTGTGGTTTTGCATCAAATACTCGTAGAAGCCGTCGACGGCTGCGCCGCGGTACTCGGCCGCAAAAGACCCTGTCGATCTGAATAATGAGGTCAGTGTGTGGCACTGGAGGGGCGGTGATGAAGGGTGAACTCACTGAACTGACTCTGGAAGGTCATTTTCTGCATGCAGCTGACATTGGTTGTTGCGGTGCTGATGCTTTGAGACTGGTTAGCGGCACAACCAAGAACGTCAGTAGATACGCACCAACCATGGACACCGATGGTGAGCACGCACCGGATGCGAGCATGCTTTGCAACTCTCCATGTGTTTCATCAATCTGTTGGTGTCTGAAAATGTAACATATCTCGAGTCCAAATCTCCCCTAGGACGCTGAACGATATAGTTGAGAAGGACAAGACAGCCAAGGAGCGACAGGTGTTCGGCTGGGACATCGTCAAAATATTCGGGGAAGTCGTCATTCACTACTCTGTCGAGTTCTTGATGAGTGGCTAGGTCGAAGCGATCTGGGAGGCTCTGGAGGGCATGCTTAGTTAAAGATTGGTTAAAGCGAAGGCATTTGGCGCCCCGCCTTTATATCGGTGAAGGTGCGACATCGCGGACAGTGTGCATGGACCAAAATTGCTGTACATGCTCCTCACAAAGACTACCAAAGACCAGACTCTACCAGTGTTCCAGTAACTCGTCGAAATATATTGATCTGGGTTTTTCTGTGCATTGAACTGGCCGAGGAAGGTAACGACGGATTCTCGGACAATGTAGATCAGAAAGGCGTGGGACTTGCTGATAGTTGCTATCGAATAAGCCCCCATCGATCGCAACTGGCACCAAGGCTTGGCAGTTCCGCTCGCACTCAGCCAGGATGATGCTTTCGGTCACAAG
The DNA here is from genome assembly GCA_038091155.1 of Harrya chromipes. Classification (NCBI taxonomy): domain Eukaryota; kingdom Fungi; phylum Basidiomycota; class Agaricomycetes; order Boletales; family Boletaceae; genus Harrya; species Harrya chromipes. The sequence goes on from JBBPNX010000864.1 coordinate 11,282, forward strand.
TTCTTGATTGAATGGTATCAATAACTCAAGTAACAATGATCCAAACTATTGTCAAGGGAAACCGATGAGCACTATCGGCAGTCCACAAAAGAAAGCACGTCGAATGGAGAATGAGCTCAGCACTTCAAGGCGAAGCAGGCTCCGACGTAAGCTATACCTGACCGATCGGTTCATATCCCCTCCGACTCGGTCCGCCCATCCTCAACCCAATCGTTGCCAAGAGTCCCTTGCCTCTCCCTCCACTCGGGTCCTGCTCATGGTCCACTTCCCCCCTCTCCATCTCCCTCTGCCTCTTGGCTTCCTCAAAACCATCCAGCGGAACATCATACACCTGCCCATACTCGACGCCCACCTCCTTCCCCATCGTCCAGAAATCCTTGCAGTTCTTCACAATGCCTAGATCAAACGGATTCCTCGCGCGCGCACCCGACGATGCGAGTGCAAGGCCGTGGGCAGCCCGACCCCGCGTAAACCGGTCGAGTCCGAGTAGGTTGAGCAGGAACCCACCGCACGTCCCCGGCGCGGTCGCCATCGCAAAGACACTGCCGTGTCGGTGGTTATGCTTGTGTCTCCCGCTTTCTGCTTCACTCTCTTCGTCACCCCGTTCAGAACTTGGCGCATGTTGATGATGGTGGCGGTGTCCCATTTGGACGCCCGTCCCGCCGCCACCTGCTGCGAGGCCACCACGGCCGCCCATGAAACCAAACCGTCCGAGGTTGGAGACTTCAAACGTGGTCAATTGACGTGCGACTTGCCAGTATTGTGTCACAAGGAGTACGCTTGTCCAGCTAAGTTGGAGGGTCGACCATAACGCGATGGATAGAAGAAACGCGTCCTTGAGTGCTGGGATGCAGAAGATGGGTGAACAGTCACTTGGAATCTGCTCATTTGGATCGCCAGTAGTAAAGACTACGGCGGATGGTTAATGGGAAGACAAAGCAAGTCGTGCGCATGACTCACATTCGTAGCTGAGGTAGTCGAATAAGGCGATGCCGATGACGAGGGTCGTCACAAATAGCAGGAATTGACGATGATTGTTTGCACCAACTGACAGAATAATCAGTAATCGGGAGCTCTGATTGTCGAGTGAACGAACCACAATTCCACACCCATGGACAATGACTTGATCCGAACTGTTAGAAACCAGCGAGAATGAGCCATAAACAACTTACTGGTCGCTTCTTGAGACACACCGGTCGCACACACGACAATGTTTCGATCGGAGAGGTTTCCTCGCCTGGACATAGCTCATGCAACGGCGTTCAAACACGAAAAAATGACACTGACCATGCATTGAACACAGAACGTTTGACCGTTAAGTCGTCCCTCTGAGGCTAGGTCTTCTATTATCTACACCGTGTTCGTGTCAGCGCGAAACCCAAAACTATAAGGACAGCACATACTGCTTTCAGCTCTGCGTCGTTTGCCGGCCGAGGACATGCACCCGGATCAAGGGTAATGGATCGGAAAAAGTTGTATATACACAGCCCAAAGATCAGCGCGAAAGTCAAATGGACGAATGAATGTTGAGACGTTTCTACCAAAGATAGTGTTACTGACAACAAATCGACGTTGAGATGGTGACGACTTATTACCTGTAACAAGTCTAGTTACCCAGCCGTACCCAACCCATAGCATTGATGCAGCGATAATGCCTGCGAAATACGGGCTTTGATTGACAGTTCCCATGTAACTGTCCTTGTTTAAAAGCACGCGGGTAACAATCTTGGGGTATTCGAGATGAGTTTAAGGCGATGCGGAGGAGGCGGTACTCACGTGGTGCATGGCGAAGAACTCAGCCATCGAGAGTACTATACCGGTATACCAAGGAAGAATGCTCAAGGTGGTAAAGATAATGTACAGG